>JAOTRO020168667.1:0-12639 GCA_028566515.2 Pyracantha coccinea | reverse complement strand
TCTCTTTCTTGTAGGGATAAATAATTGCCCTCCGAAGTTGATTTAATCCCCTACTTAAGGTAGGCTTAAATAGGCTTTGACGGCGATTTACTTCCCTTTCCTAGAAGAATCTAATTCCAAGTCAAAGTGGGAATCTACATACCAATACGAAACAATCTTATGTTTCCTAAAGCAAGGAAAAATCTTTACAGTTATTGCCCTTTCTTTCAAGCAGCCCAACATGTGTGGGGGCATTTGTGGAGCTAAAAATAATCAAGAAAATTATGGAGGTGACATGTGGCATTTTGGATAAAAAGGATAAAATTACCCTCGATGCACACCAGAATTCACATGCACATGCAACAGACAATAAAGGCTCAATCAAGGAAAAGTCAAAGGTGATCAAATGGTATTTATTTAAACATCTCTCATCACTCTTCATCAAATCCTTATTCAAAAGGTAACTCCCATATTTCCTATTTAATTTAGGATTAATTGTCATATTAATTGCAAGATATTATTTCACACAATATCTTGCAATTACTCACACAATTTCACCATATATGGCTGGCCACTATTCTCCAAATAGGGCCGGCCACGCCCCTATAAATAGTTCTATTATCTCACTAAAAAGTTAAGCCATTTGCTACCCACAAAATCCTAAACACATTCTTTTCAAAATTCTAACTTTGCTATTGGAGATTCTTTAGCCAAAGCCCCCCCCAATTCATCGTGGGCGCGTAAGGCTTTTGGCCTTAATCTTAGATGTTATTGTTTTACAGGTGCATTTTCATCAAATGAGAAGATGGCGGAAATTTGCATCCACAAATGTAATTCATTCTTTGTTTCTGACATACTACCTGGAAATATATTCTTTAGGTTGTGCATTTAATGGCATATGGACTAAGGATTAGATCTAAATATCCAACTTCCAGTTGTGCTAACCAGTCAGCCATTATTAGCAACCGGTCAACCTTTACAAGCAACCGGTCAATCATTATTAGCAATCGGTTAGCCATTATTAGCGATTGGTTGACAATATCTGAATCCTCGAACAAAGATCAATGTAGTTGAAGATCAGTCACCAATTCATGAAAACCAATCGCCTATGTTGTACCCACTTGTTTTGATCATTTCTCTCACTTACTTTTCACCCACTTTTGGTTCCTTTGTGTTCCATCACTAGGAATCACGACTTGGCTCTTCAAAACATTTATGTATACCACTTGTTTCACCTTTCACTCTCCCTTAACGTAATTCTTTTTCCTCCTAAGATCTGTACGCCTACAAATACATCTTTTAGAGTTGATGGCTTGGAAGCCATTGAAAAAATATGGAGCTTCAGAGCAGCCACCAAGAGATCAAAATAGAGATTGCTCTATCTCTATTTTGTTGTGTTCATCTAGGTAGTAAGCATTGAGTTCTAGCTCACTCATATGATAACTTTATCTAGAGTTTTGTTGGAGCCAAAATAGAGTGGAGTAGAAAATTTTGAGTCCTCTAATCCTCCAACAAGTAAATCTTGTAATAGTATCGAGAAGCCAAACATCATCTCCTCTTGTCACCTATGAAGGAGAATGCGGTATCTACAAGAAAACACTCTGACACTCAAGTCAGTCTGTCACATCCCGGATACCAAATTGTCACATCCCGGTCTCGCCTCCGTTGTAGCACGATATTGTCTGCTTTGGGCCTCGACCACGCCCTCACGGTTTTGTTTCTGGGAATTCATCATGAGAATGCTCTGGCCCCGTACTCGCTTAACTTCGGAGTTCCTACGGAACCCGAAGCCAATGAGCTCCCAAAAGGCCTTGTGCCATATGGAGGTGGGCATGTACATATAAGGCCTAGAGAATCCTCTTCCATAGGCAATATGGGATCTTACACAGTCTTTATTCAAGATGATTACAGCACAAACGTTGCACTTGTTTGTTGTTTCTCACTTGTTGACACGTGAATTACTTCTTAAAGCTATTATGAATCTTTGTTGACATGTTGCATTGCATGACACATAGTTGTTCCAAAAACCACCGAGACTTACATTGACGCATCAGTTTGGGTTACTAGGTTGTTCATTGTGTATGTGATATTCACATACGATACACTTGTGTCATCTTTTGTTAGTTCGCATGGGTTGACAAACTTAATCATTTATTCATGTTTTGTCACCGCACTTGTGTGCGCACCAATTATTTGATGAAATGCCACAATGAAACCTGGTTTCATATGATGCTGAGGTACATATGGGGCGTTCGGGGGGGGGGAGCGAAATATGTAGTTGCACATGGCCCCAAATTTTAAAAGGCCCTCAAAATTTTTGTTATCTAATATTATGTAATAATGTTCTATGTTTAAAAAAAATTATTTTTGTTAGCACTTTAAAATCTCATTGTGCACTCTTTGTAAGAGTAGTTTTTTTCCTTTCTAAATAAAAAAAATTGGAGTACAATGAGATATTTTGAGTGTCAATGATAACAACCTAAAAAACAATATTTTTTTTCGATTTTATTGTTATAAAAATATGTTATATTCAAGTGAAACTTTAAAGTTAGAGTCTTGAAGTTTTTTTCCAAGTTTGGTTGTTAAGATTGAACTATTTTTTATTATTTAGTGAAGGTTATGTTTGTAGCTCTTTTTTTGGCATCAATACATTGTCCTACATTTTTTAAAATATCTTCAAAATGAGCCCTTTTATATATTTCACATCGGACCCCCGAAATCTCAGAAACAGAAACAGTTCTACTGAGGCACTTAGCTGTTGCTAGATCATTTGGCTTCTAGATATAATCACACATATTCACCTCCTTAGGTGTTTCAGCGACAAGGCAATGGATTTCAAAATATTTTTTTACTTTAAGTTTGGTATGTTTAGCGTAGACGAATTTCAAATCATAGCTTCGTCTTGATAGTTTTTCATTTCCCACCAAGTTTATTGTTATTATTTTTTTACTCAACGATATTCTACTCTAATGGGATAAATGATATTATACATTACAATGAGGGGATTAGGCTAGCTCAATAGTGTTAGCCACTAACTAGGTATCAAACTCAGTACAAATATAATAAGTCATTGCCCTCTATGTGAGTCGAATTTGAGACCGCTGACGTAGAAGTGAAGAGTAATACCACTAGACCATAGTACAAGTTGGTATTTAAAATTTTATAATGTACACCAAAATCACAAATGTGATAAGTTGTGATACCAATTAAATTCTCTGAGTTAAGTTATGTTGAATGAATAAAAACCAATGGAAAACACTTTCCATAAAACGGTATACAAAAGATTAAAGAAAAATGAATCCAAGCCAAATAAAACAATGCACATAAAAACATTAATACATATACGATGTGTTTCAAAATCAAACAAAATAACATATACAATGTATTTTTTTCACTTAAACAACAATGTTTATAAGAAAATAGTTCAACAAACAACTAAAATACCAAAATACTAAGCCAAAAGGAAACAAATTTACGAGCCCAATACATAAAATGAATGCGAACAAAAAGACGCACCAACACCTACAAAGTGAAGGAAAATAAGTATAAAAATCTTGTCTTGATTTATTTTAGACAACAACATGCTATGACGTTTTACCGCAGCGACGGAAAGCAATAATGCCCATGTACCCTAATATGCCTTCGTGGCCTCACTGATCTCTCCCCCCCCACCCCCCACCCCCCGGGGACGGAACATTTAAATTTAACCCACTAACACTATCATTTGTAAAAAATAATAATAATAATTGATGTGCATATAAAAAATAAAAATAAAAATCAACTTTAGATTAAGAGGATTTGAGATAGAGATTACCCTCGATGACTTTGGATTCAATAATCAAAGTGTTACCTTTGATGAAAGGCCTTCAATTGCAAACTCCTCGTTTATAATGGAATGAAGATGAGAAAATCTGATAAAGGATTTAGTACCACCAAAATCTCCTTTAGCCGACCAACCTCGATTGTCTATCTCTTTCTTCGTTCGCTCATTAGAAAACCCTAATGAGAGGGAGATAAAATTGCTTTTATAGTCACATGTGTGAAATTCCCATAAAATCTTTCTCATATATGATCATATAGTATTAGTCGGCCTACTAGGCCTTTTTTAGATTGAAGTTGTCATACAACTTAAGTCACAAGCTTAATGGGTTCAAGCCCAATGTGCCTAAAATCTGAAATTATTTGAAGGCCCAATCCAAAAAGAGCAACTCCACCTCTTATGGAGATAATTGCTTTGGCTTTTTAGGCAATTCGTAATTATTGCCTTAGAGCATCTCCAACCCTGAAAATAAATCACCCAGGCCATTAGTATTAAAAATTGTTTTTAACAAAAAATTAATAAAAAGTATTATTTATTATTATTATAAATATATTCTTTTCTTAAAAGTGATCATCTATCTAGAAAACTCATGCGTCCCACTTTCCCCCTTTCTATCTCCTCATCTTGTCCTCCCATACTTTTTCCCCCTCACTCTGTTTCCCACACCACACCAACTGTAACACCCCGCCCCCGAAATACTTATTTCGAGAAATATTATCGGTGATAAGCCCAAACTAAACTCTTGTTTAGTTAACTATCGTTGAAATCCGATTTTCTACTTCAAATTTCCTATCCCTCTCATTAAATTATGTTCGCATTTAATTATCAAAACATAAGGTAAATTCTCAATTTATTTACCAAATTCCTCTTTATGAGTAAAAGATTTATTTCGGTTCTTTAAGGCTGCATCTAACACTGTTAGACTGCCTACGTACCCTTGAAGCGGGATCAAGCCTTTCGTAGTTCACCAATCATATAAATCACTATGTTTTCAACATGGTAGCTTAATCCATAGCATACAACATATCAAGGAACCAACGATGCACAAAATTAACAAGGACTTCCCTTCTAGGTCTAGATGCTTGGTAATGAAAGAAGCATTTCATATAAGAGAATTTTGAATCCAGAAGGTAATACCATTTGCTTGTTAATCGATATAACAAAACAGTGGTTTGGTTTAACTCAATTTAATAACCTTATCAATACTAGGACTTTAAGGATCCTCATTAACATTTGGTTGTTTACTAACAATTAAGTTTCAGCATCCACATGCAACAATTTCATAGAACATACTAAACGTAAATTCTCTTGGGTATTTAATCAAACACCTTGCAAGCATACATGAATTTACCTACTTAACCCAAAATATCCACTTGCCAACACCCACAGTTTCACACTCTTCAGCTTCCAAAGATATCAACAGCCACAATCATACAAAACAACAAAATTCTAAATTTATATAAATAAAAAACCTCACCACCTGCCAGCACCCTTTGTGATTGTTGCTGCAAATTGGAGCGAGATTATCCCTTTGCGGCTCTTCCTCAAAGCAAGAGTGAGAGTGTGGACCTCCCCCCTCAATATTTTACAATTTTAGGGATTTAAGATTGAGAATCATTTCCTTCTGGAGACCTGGATTTGATGAGATCATCTGGGGTAGAAAACGGAGAGAGTTCCAGAGACTTCCTCCCCGTTAGTTGAGACAGAACTCGGAACCCCCCCTTTAACTACAGCCACCACGTGGCTTTTCTACACCCAAAAACAAACAAAACTGGAACTTTCCAAAATCATGGCAAAATGACTATTTTACCCCTACTTTCGTTCGTTTATATCTTATTCGTTAGAATTCCATTTGATGAACGATTTTCGTCTACCCGCTCATGAGATCAAACTCTATCCAAATATGCCAAGAAATACGATAAAATATATGAGGGTAAAATAAGTCCTCATATAATTACGTTTGGTCAACGAGGGTCATTTTCGTCCTTTTCACACTTATCGATAAATTTTACAAGATAATTTATAATAATTTCTGGAAACACAACTTTACAATTTCCCAATTCTATTTTTCATAAGCATACATCGATTTATTTTCAATTTTCTCCATACATTCATAATTATGAATATCTAATTCGTATATTTAAATTTTCAGGGTATTACAGAACATTAAATACATATAATGAGTTAATAATTAATGAGTGTGCCTACTATTCGTTGGGGATAAAATAGGAATGAAACATCCACTCAAAGTTTGCTTCAAGTTGATCAAAGAGTTTAATTTGAAGATGTACAACTTTTGGAGTTTTTACTAAATGCACTATCAAAATTGGACTAAATTCAAATTTTTTATATTAAAATTATATTTGCAGGCAATCAGTACTACAGCCTAGTTACATTTTTCTTCACTTGTAAGTGAGAAGTTTTAGGTTTGATTCTCGCCAAAAACAATTTTGAACCACATTATTATGGTTAGCCTATTATGAGGCTTAAGCTCACATTCCATTTCCTAATGTAAATAATATCGTTTGTTCAAAAAATACTTAGAGCATCCAGACTGAGGTTGTCTTCTAATATCATTTGTTAAAAAAACACTTAATTTTTTGTTTAAATTGTTTTTTGATAACCAATTATTTTTTATACACCACGTCATCAAATATGTGGGGTCATACATTTGCCACGTCGTCACTTAACAGATGTATGAAATTGCAACAAATAAAAGTTTGTCTATGAGATTGAAATATTTTAAAGATGTATGAGGTTGCAGTTGCACTCAAATTTGAACAAGTGAAACATAATTTACAAAGAGAGCTACTAGACCCATCTCATTAACTTATTTTCCCACCCACCTTAAAAAGTTAAAAAATTAAAATGCATTTTCTCACCCACTATTATTCCCAAAATAATATTTAATATACGTACATATGAAATTATAAAATTGTCTTTTAAAAAATATAACAAATAATATGTAAAAGAAAACCACTAAAATCTGCAAATTCAAATGGAAATGACAGAGGTATCCAAATTCAGAAGAATTCAACAACGACAAATTTAAAAATACAATGGACAAACCTACACACAAATTATTCTTCTACCTTTTCAATGGAAACATAATATTCTACCTCTTCCGTAGAAGCGTCATCTTCTACATGTTTAATGAAAAAGTCATCTTCTAAGTCCATTGCTATTTTTTTACTTTCTCTGAATGAAAGGAGATAAAAATATGAGTTAGGGTTTAAAGTAGACAAATTGTCTCTCATGCCCAACCTGTTTTTTTTTTTTTTGTTAAATTAAGCAAAACAAGATAATTAATGTCCTTATTAGTCTTTTTGTAAATGGACAAATTTGTAATTAAAAATTTCATTAAAAGGTCGGTGGGAAGGGTAGGAATAACATCACTCTTAATAAAACACTCAAACTCGCTTGTAAAAAAATACAAGACTCCTACAGCAAAAATACAAGACTCATCAATATATAGCGAGAAAACAAACTCTTGCTCATTTCTTTGTATTTAAAGGGAGAAATTTCTATTGAGACGGCCAAACATTTCAACTATTTTACTGTTATTGACTCATAAGCGTGAAGGTAAATTGCTTCAGCACTGGAGTTTCAAATTCCCAGCAGAAACATGCACCTTCTCGAATGCTTGAAGACAAAACCAGTCAGCATGCAATGTAAGCCTGAAATATTTCAGGTAATAATTACATGCTCTTGATGATTTAATAATTCCCACTTCAGTTTTCCATCTTATAAATTATGGTGGAAACCGTGAATGGAATCCTTCGAACATAATATTAATTAGTAGAATAGTTAAGTAATCTTCCACACCCGCATACGTTAGCATCAACAGCAAAGATATTAATTAAAGAATGCAAAATGCTCCCGCACAGACTGCCATTTTCTCTGCTAACATATGCAGCAAAAGCATACGCTGCCTTGTTACAAATTCTGGGAACAAACTGGAAAACGTTATATATTATTTTTTAGGTAATCTCAGTTGCATCTCTATTAATTTAGACGACATTCCCTGCCCCGATAATATATTATTACGTAGTTGATCATTGTATTCCAACATGATTACTCAAATTAAAAGTTAATTTTAGATGACAGATGGTTCACTTTTTAATTAGTCAAGTTCTGTTCACCTTGCAACTTGATCATTGTAAGAGGATGCATGTTGCAACTTCAACAACAAAAAATTAAAGAAGAAAAAACAAACAAGAAATGGAAACTTCTGTGCAGAATAATATATATAATCCTCATCACCATGTGATGATTATGCATCCTTCACCACACAAGTATATATTTTAATATCATAAACATTCTTCTGAAATACAAATTATATATAAATATACCGAGTTTTTATCCAAAAACGATCCCCATTTTTTATAAAAATGGAGACTAATTGTTGGGCCCACTGGAACCTCATTGATCCAAACTATTTATTTTTTTAAGTCTTTATTCATAGATCATTCTTGCAAAAATTCAACTCAATCCGATTTGCTCATTTGATTGTCTTGGTGAAATTTCAATGTTTCTTAGAACATAGTGTTCGTAAATTTATTTGAACTCAATTAGATACCTCCAACATTTCCGATTTGGCTAATATTTTGCAAGGAAGATCTATAAAGTGCAACATGAGAAATAGATAGTTCGGATCGTTGAAATTCGATGTAAAGTGAGACGCACAAATAGTCCCCATTTTTATAAATAAAAAAAAAATTGGGGATCCCTCTTAGATAAGGGGTCTATAAATATATATATTTATATATGCAATGTACATTGCCATATATATGATAATATTCATAAATACTCATCATTTTATAATTTATTTCACTTCTTCCAGTTCTTCTCTGGTCATAGTCATATATAACGCGATTAGGTTTTGGCAAAAAAATATTAGTCGAGTTTTGTTTTCGTCTCGAGTATTCTGTCGTTTGGCTCCTTGCCCGTACATGCATCTGCAGTGATCACTGGATGCAGCACTCGTTTTGAGCTGTTGGAGTTGGATCACCCACCGCTGTTAGTGTTTGATTCCTTTATTTTCGCGTGATACAAATTATCCAACAAAGAACATATATATAAATCCATTATGTACAGATTCTAGACGATCGAGAAGCAATACAAATCAATGTTAGTTTCATATATAGTTAATTGGATTGAAGCACATGTTAGTTTTATGTAGGTCCATTATTTTGCATGTATAATCGATTATATACATGGTGTATATTATGCCAACCAGATAAATTAACAAATATGCTCGCATGGGAACTGGGAAGAATACGCGTAGATTATAGCATGCAATTTAAGAAAATAAGAATGATTTGGTCTTAGGAAGATCTAAAGGCCTAAGGCCAGCTACCAACTAACTACTCGTCTAATATAATGATACTTTTATTTCCAACTTAATGTTGAAGAAAGACAGGTTCAAATCTCCCTTCCCGCAATGACCAAAATAGCAAAAATATTTCTAAGAATTGAAGAGGAGGGGAGGCTTTGAGTGCAAAGAATCTAATTAACTAGTCTAGAGTTGTAAGAATGTGAATGTGGTATAAGTATTTTATCATAGAGTTGTAAGAATGTGAAAAAAGGTTGTATCACATCATTAGGTTAAGAAACTTGAAATAACTTAATTACAATGCACTTCTCACATTCTCAATTAATTGGTTTTTGCGCGGTTTGAAACCCTGTCATCCATCAGGGGTTAGATCATATACCATTTGAGATTTATAAAAGAAATAATGAATTTTTCTAACAAAATGTGTCTTTAGATATAATATTAAGTTGTTATTAGGTATTATTTAGGTGCTTTGGGTGCAATGTTGTCTGACAATAAAAGCATAAACCCCTACCCAGAAGTACTGTCTAGAACATGCACGCACCATCGTATTGGCAATGCAATCCTTTTTTCATTGATATTGTTGAGCACTTCAGATTAATATATTAACTTCAAGTGCTTTTAAAATGCCATTTAAACATTGCAAATTGATTGGTACGGTAATTGTTTTGGTTTTTCATGTTTGGGGGGTGTATATATACTATATAAAGTTATAAAACCTAGCTTCGCATCTTTCTTTTTCTGTATACATGTTTGAAACTTTTCTATTTTGCTGCTGGAGACCAGTACTACTGCGGCAGGTCAAAGTAAAACCGTTGATAACCAAGACTTGCACATAAATATTATTATGAATTTACAGTCTTTGGCATTCGTTTGACGGACTTGGAGTCTTGGAATGCTGCCTTCCTCAGTTCCGATATTTGCATATATATGAACTCAAGAAATCGGCTATCAGATATTAAATCCTTGTGAACTAATAAAATTTATGGGTCTTTTTCTTAACAAACCAATTGCTTGACATGCGAGTAAATTGGACTGTTGAATTTTAAGAAATGGATATTCTATATACTTAAATTACGTTTACTAGTCTTTTAAGACGGCTTTGTTATGCCATATATAAATTCACCACTGATACTCCTTCAACGCATAAGTCTTCACGCATATGTAGAGGTATTTATTTAAAATTGTAATTTTGTATAGTTGAGAATATCGATCCAGCAATATTGAAGTCGTGTGTGTTTAAAAGGTCATATACTCATTAATTAATTATTGTCCATCCTCAATTTTAATTTTGAATGTCTAAATTTTGAATTGGTTACACGCATACACCTGTTACATCCGTACTAAAATTTATTGTATTCTATCCCCCTACACTATAAATTTACGAAAAATGACCCCTGGCGGGCTAAATGAAAATCCTACGTTAACCTCTGAACTCTTTTCATAATTTGTCTCTTTTCTTGTCGTACTTAAGCAATAGTCGCCACCACGAACATGTGAGCACAAACAGGACGTAAATTGGATGCCTCCTTAGCTCTGTCCCCTTCCCATTTATTTTGGTTTTGTTCTACTTGCAGGGGGGCTTGTGTTGGTGGTTCATATCTGTTGGCTCTTCTCTAGAGTGGCAGTTTTGGTGGCGAAATTTTGTTGGGTTTTTTTCCTTGTTGAGGGTCCCTTTTTTTTTCTTTCCTAATGCGAGACCTTCGTCGAATTCAACGCAGAGTTAGTTTTCTTAGGATGACTACCGTTGTGGTCGCTAGCAAGATTGTGGCGGCACCAGTTTGCTAGTTAAAGATTAGGGTTTTTATTTTTTTTGCCTACGAAATAATTTACCTACAAAAAAATGTTATATGATTCAGTGCGCCTACTATTCAAATCTTAAAATGTTAGATGCTTAAAAAAAAAAAGCAAAATCATCTACCTACATAATAAAGCAAACCCAATAAATGCAAAATACATGCAAAATAATGGACCTACATAAAAAAAATTCAATACTAGTTTACTGTTTACCTATTATTTGTACATATAATAATAAAATGTGCCCAATATATGATACATACAAAATAAAATACCTACATAATGAAGAATGTTATTTGATTCAAAATTAATTTACTTACAAAAAAAAGCAATTTTATTTGATTCAAAATTAATTTACCTATTATTTGTACATATATCTTATAATGTAATAATACATGGAAAATATATTACCTACTAAATAAAAGAATGTTCTAATTATTTGATTCAACATTAATTTACCTACAAAATATATGTTAGTTGCTCATCATAAATTTACATATAGGTAGATTAATTAGTATAATATGTTTGAACATATATGTATTACTGTGCATATATATATATGTGTGTGTGTGTGTGTGTGTGTGTGTGTTAGTAATAATATGTGTAATAACTATTTGTTCATTGTAATTAAGGTGACTAATTACATTTATTGATTTATTTTGAATATTGTGGTACAAGTTGTAAATATCTTGTAATAATAGATCAATTATTTTTCTACTTAACAGTCATTTTCAAATTTGGGTTTTATTTGAAAGTTTATAACTAGGTAAGTTTTTGTCTAGAAAATAAAAGTTGCAACGGCCCATATCTAAATAACTTTTTTTTTTCAACACTTTTAGCTGTTTCTCATTGTTTTTACTTCTTTTACATTTTAAAACCCCAATTCTCATACTGCAACCCCCTCATTCAACCCTCTATTGAGAATGAGTCACACATTGATAGGATAATAGACCTTGCATGAGCTTATCAGAGATTGAACTACTTCCCATATTGTCAATTAATTTTATGAGGGAACATTAACTTTCTTCATGGTATCGAAGCATGTTGTCCTATGTGTGAAGCCAAACGACCACATGTGTTCCACATCATCCCGTTGTATTGTCCATGTGTTAGGCTCGAAAATTCACCACACGTGAGGAAGCGTGTTGATATAGACTCTCACAATGATAGGAGAAGGGACAAGTATGTATGGAAACCACACACACACACATTGTATAAAAAAAAAAAGACATACTCACAAATACTTGCGAGGTTGCAGTCGTTCGAACTAGGAAAGCGAAGTCTTCGATAGTAATTGCACATAAGCATAATATTAGGACCCGTTAGTAAAACTCAACCAAAACAATTAAATTTGGAAAAACAAAATGCAGATTTGAAATCAAGGCATCGAGATACGCTAAAAAAGGTATTGGGCAAATTTTCGTAGAGAGTCAAACGGAACGCGGATTTAGAATCAAGACGTCAAGATACACTAAGAAAGATAATTTTTATAAAAAGTCAACGAAAAATCCAGAGTCAACCCCAAAAAAGCCAATCGAGCCACCTATACGGTCAATTACCTAAAAACTTTAGAATTTCACTAAACGGATCTGTTTGATCTGTTTGGGCTCGTGGGTTGCACCCGCCGGACTAACGTAGAAGAAGGCCAGATCTGGGCTTGTTTGGCTGGGAAACTTCCCGAGCTCCATTTTGGGTTCAAAACTCAATC
>JAOTRO020168656.1:0-12640 GCA_028566515.2 Pyracantha coccinea | reverse complement strand
ATATATATATAAGGTACATTTTACTACAACAATTGGTATATTTAAGAATGGGTACATTTTAAGATTAAAAATTTGAAAAATGACATGAATGGGTACATATAAGATTAAAAAATTGGAAGCCTTTTCATAAAAAAATTCTAATTTTATTTTATTTTGGAAATGTTTTGAATTGAAAATTATTTAGGAGTTTAATAAAGGTGTAAGTATTAAAATCCTAAACCAATTATTAATTTTTATTTTAAAAATTATGTAACTGCCATGTAAATTCATTAATTATTGCATTAATGCTATGGACCTTGATCAAAATCCGAAGACTAGTAAGGTTTCAATCAAAGAACATTAGTAACTAAGGACTGTATACTATTTTTTCCTTAACAAAATGATCTTCTCGCATACTTTTTTTCTTTTGTCTCTTTTGAAAAGGGGTTAGCTAGCGGCTTTGTCATGGCAATCCACCATTCCGAGGCCCGGGAAGACTCACAGAGGCATTTCAACCTCCCCTAGCCACCATTGTACGATTCACCGAAGCCAGAAATCAAACCCAGGACATGCCATGTGAAATACGGCGTGGAATTTGTCCCCAACCACTAGGTCATCCAGTGGTGCTTCCTCTTCTCGCATACTTTCGTTTCTTCCAACGAAATATGCTGTGAGGACCACCATTTTGTCTATAAGTTTTCACTGAAATTAGGCAACTCAGTGAAAAAGGTTTTACCTTACCTCCCCGTACTTGAAGATTTGGATATACAGGGAACTCTTGATAAAGGCGTCTGCACCAGAAATGAGGACGTTGGTACGTTATAGTTTTAGGGTTTGAAAATGTTGATCACAAACATAATTTTTATTAATGCTCTGAAACTCGTAACCATATATATAGGACACATAACAGTGATATGGAATCCCTAGCACAACAAGTTCATATCAAAACTTTGTCAAATCTGTTTTTCTTTTTTCTTTTTCTTTTTTTTTTTGTTGAGAAATTTGGCAGATTGATTCATTTACGAAATTTAAAAAACTGAAACACATTACTTGTTCCACTCATGGAAAACAAATAAAAAGAAATTATCTTTAATAAATAAGAAGGATTAAAAGCTGGCAAAAAAAAAAAAACCAAAATTTGGCTTGTTTATCAGGTTTCAATTACTCACCAGGTCTTGAACATAATAAACTGAATTAAAATATGGCTTGTTTAAGATGGAAGAAACCTAGGTAGGGAGCTTTTCGGGTATAAGAAAACAATTTTCTTAAGAAAATTTTTGGGCCAGAGATCATAACCATTGGCTATCACTCGGTAGAAAAACAATGAATTGGGATCATTCTTTTGAAAAGCTGTGATATCGGACACAATAACAAATCTGTAAACCGAAATCGCTGACAGGTTTTTTGAACATGGAAGAATTACGAAAGGGCACAAAAATCTTTGCTCTTGAGAAACTTATCAGATTAAATGACGTATGACAAGGAAACCCTAGCACACAAATTATGTCAAAACTAAGGTGTTCCAGATCTGTTTTTCTTTTTCCTTTCGATCAATTTACCAAGTAACAAACCAAAGCACATCGCCAATGCCAACAAAAACAAATAAAAAATAAAATAGATCGGTATATGAAGGGTTAATTACTTGAGCAACCTTCCCTTTTCAGCTTTTCGTCGTACCTGGTGGTCACTCGATTGGCACAAGTTCTACAAAACAAAATCAAATATAATGGTTAAAGACAAAAGAGAACGGCAAAATGTCTGATAAGCAGGAAAATGAAACCTGAATCATAGATCTATATATTGTTGCATGGAAAAAGAATCAAAGGGTAATTCATGTGTATATACCTCTGGTAAATCATGAATGCGATAATAAGTCAAATTCTTCGGTCTTTTTAGCTTCATCTTGGGCATCACACAAAGCCCCGTAAACCAAAACCATTCCCTCGATATATTGAACTGAAAATCTTATAAGAAATAAGAGAAAAAGAGAGGTGGGCAGATTCGTTAACCACCGAGGAGTGTTTGCCTCAGTTTTATAGAATAAGCGGACGGCGGTTTTGAAAAACTATTGGCTTCAATACCTCTGTCTGGTATTAGGGTTTGGTGGCTTCATCTTATCTGCTGCCTCGGCAACATTAATTCACCATGTTCCGTTTGGCATGTGTGTTTGGTTGATGTGCCTGGTATAAGTTATTATATCAATTTCACGTATTTGTTTAAGAAAAGAGAGAAGCATTTTCTGTTTTTGTTTCGTTTTGATTTTTAAAAACAAGTTTTGTAAATTTAATTTTTTTATTGTTTAGTGTAAGTTACGTAATTTTAACTTTTTATGAAATAGCATTGTTGTTTTGCCGAAAATAATAGATATACGAAGGGAGAATTTGTTGATAAAAGAGCATTGTTGTTTTGTCGAAAATAATAGATATACGAAGGGAGAATTTGTTGATAAAAGAGCATTGTTGTTTTGTCGAAAATAATGCAGTTCGGTTTAAATAAATAAAAGGGAGATATTTTTGACACTCTAAAAATGGCATAGTGCATTTCTTCTTAATAAAAACAAAAGGGAACAATTATACATGTGAAGAGATGTGTGATGACTTTTTTTAATGTGCCAATAACAATTCTCATAATAAATAAATGGAGATGGAAACCCGCAGATGACTTCGAGACGAAAGCTTCTAGTCATGGTACGTGAATGTTTTAGGGGTTAGGGAAAATAGACCGGTTTTGTGTTACCATTCTATTTGAATTACCAAAACAATCCTTCCATAATATGGATGACCAAACATTCATGATCTCAATGCGAGTGAATCGAATTTCAAAATCTGACTTTAATATCCTAGGGTTTAGGAAAAATAGACCGGTTTTGTATCACCACTCTATTTGAATTATCAAAAACAATCCTTCCTTAATGTGGATGACCAAACATTCATGATCTTAATGCGAGTGAATCGAATTTTGAAATATAACTTTAATATCCTTTCATATGTACTAATTAATAGGCAAAGAGAGTTCTATTTAATTTTTTCATGATTTTTTTTTCTGTAACTCGTATTAGAATAAGTTGCCTCAACTATTACACACAAAATTTGAGAGAACTCTCTTTCATGGTTAATGACAATAATAACTCAATTATACGCTTTTATCATTGAACAATTTCTTAACAGTGATAAAGAATTGGAGAAATGAATAATTGCAGAGATAAAAAAATCCAGAGAGAAAGGGAGAGAGCTTAGTGAAGAAGAAAGTGTTTCTTTGTATTTGCTTCAATTCAATCGTGTCTTACAAATGATCTCAATTCTTACACTTGTACTCTGTAATTGTCTTGCTTACACAGTAAGCTACTATAGCTAATATAATCGACTTTAGCTAAAACAAATGCTGACATGTCATCATTATCTCTAACTAATCCTATCAGCTATAATATGGCACATGCCATTTAATCCAACATCCCCCCTCAATCTCAATTAGCGGTTCCTAGCTTGAGATTGGAACAATGTCGAACAAATAAAGGGCTATGAAGTCCCTTTGTCAAGATATCAGCAGTCTATTCATCAGTGGGCAAATACTTAACAAACAAATCTCATTTATGAACTCTTTCCTGGACAAAATGGTAATCGGTATCGAGATGCTTAATCCTTGAATGATAAACTGGGTTTGCACTGAGAGCAATAGCAGACATATTATTATAGTAAATGATTGGAGAAGTAGGTAAAAACACACCCAAATCCTTTAAAATTAACCTTATCTAAGCAACATCAGCAGTTGTATGTGCTAGAGCTTTATATTCTGCCTCAGTTGAATTCCGCGAAACTTAAACTTGTTTCTTTGACTAACAATAAATTGGATTGTTGCCTAAATACACCATATAACCTGTAACAGACCTTCGAGGGTTTAAATCTGCAGCCCAATCT
Source organism: Pyracantha coccinea (assembly GCA_028566515.2). NCBI lineage: Eukaryota > Viridiplantae > Streptophyta > Magnoliopsida > Rosales > Rosaceae > Pyracantha > Pyracantha coccinea. The sequence goes on along the minus strand of JAOTRO020168656.1, from coordinate 8,747 downwards.
GAATCAAAGAATGCAGTAAGTTGAATTGGTGTATCAGAGGAATAAGTGACTCCACAATTCATAGTACGTTGAAGATATCTCAAAATTCTCGTTACACAAGCAAAATGCACATCAGTAAAAGATGACATGAACTAACATACATTATTCATTGCAAAAGTTATCTCTAGTCGTGTGAAAGTTAAGTATTGAAGAGATCCAACTAGACTTCTGTACAAAGTGGCATCTGACAATGGTTTTCCTTCATTGACCAAAAGCTGACTATGAGGTTTACAAGGAGTGTTAGCAGGTTTACATGATTTCATACCTACCTTGTGAATCAAATCCTTGACATACTTGGATTGGTTAACAAAAATATCCCCATTATCTTGATATTGCATCTGCAACCCAAGAAAATATGTAAGTCTTCCCATGTCTTTGAGATCAAATACAACAGCCAAATCATGAATAACTTAGAGAACTTTATCTGAATTTGAACTGGTAAGGATAATATCGTCCACATATAGCAATAAAACAACCACATCACTGGAATCCATCTTGACAAACAAGCTAGTATCGGAAATAGAAGCTTGAAATCCTAAAGCTGGCAAATAGCTTGTGAATTTAGAATTCCAAGCTCAAGGTGCCTGTTTTAACCCATATAAGGATTTTACCAACTTACAAACATGAGTAGGATGAGATGAATAGATAAAACCTTGAGGTTGCTTCATGTGTACCTCTTCTTGTAACTCTCCATGTAAAAAAACATTTTTAATATCCAATTGTCTCAATTCCCACTTGTTAATGGCTGCGAAAGACAATATCAATCTCACCATAGTATGTCTTATCACAGGGCTGAAGGTTTCAAAATAATCCAAGCCTTGTTCTTGAGAGAAACCCTGAGCAAAAAGTCATGTCTTGTATCTTGAAACACTGCCATCAGCACATTTGCTTCCATTAATAGATCTATCACATGGTAGAGGAACCAATACCCATGTACCTTGAGCCTTTAAGGCATCAAATTCTTCTTGGCATTGTTGTTTACCACTGGGACATGGAAGCAGCTTTTCTAAAAGTGGTTAGTTCTATGAAATCAGTAGTAGTAGCAAGAAAAGAAAATCCTCCAACAAAATCATCATTATCATTCAACATAAGTGTATTTAACTCAGGAAAGGATGCATAAAAGCCTTTGTACAGGAAAGGATGCATAAAAGCCTTTGTAAGATTGATGAGCAATTGTACAATTTTTCAGCCTGGTAACCATAGGATGAACAGAATGGATATTTGGACTTTCTTCAGTACTATCAGAAATTGGATTGGAAACAGAAGGTGAAATTGGAAGCAATACCTATAATTGTGACTCATGTTGGACAAGCAGCAGGGGTAATGTACTTTGGAGATGAGTAGAAGCTTTGTTACTATAAGAAAAGTTGAAATCCTGTGAAATTGAATGTGAATTGTCTTGAACATAGTCTGGAACAACAGATTGAAGACTGGATGAAGAAACTTGACTTGATTCAGTAGAATCAAACACTAGCATATGAATGACAATTGAAACTGTACTTGAACCATGAGAAACTTTGAAACTGTGATCAACAATTGTCTTTTGCAACTTGTAAGGAAATACATCCTCATCATGAATAATATGCCTTGATAAGATCAAATTTTTAGTATCAATATCATAGCAAACAACCCTTTGTGGCGAGATGCAAAACCCAAAAATACACATTGTGCGGACCTTGGTTGCAACTTGTTTTGATTATATGGTCTAATAAATGGATATACAACAGTTCCAAAAAATTTCAATGTATGTGTAACATGAGGCTTATCAAAGAACAACTGATATGGTGATTTCCAACCCAAAGTCTTACAAGGCATCTTGTTAATTAAAAAAAATAGCATGTTGACAAGTATAGTTCCAAAACAATACTGGTACACTAGCATATGTCATCAGTGTAATAGCAATCTCTATCACATGTCAATGTTTCCTCTCAACAATACCATTTTGCTGAGGAGTATAAGGACAAGATATTGAATGAGTGATGCCTTTATAATTCAGAAAATCCTTGAGGAGTTTACTCATGTATTCACCACCTACATCAATTTGAAGACACTTAATGGTGGAGTTAAATTGAGTAACAACAAATGAATGAAACTTGACAAATACTGAAAAAGTATCTGATTTATTAACTATTGGAAAAATCCACAGAAATTTGGAATGCTCATCAATGAAACTTGCATAGTATCTATATCCTTCTAGAGACCTGTGTGGAGATGGACCCCATACATCTAAGTGTACCTTTTCAAACATACAAGTAGCTCTAGTTTGTTTTACAAGAAAAGGTTGCCTACACAGTTTTCTAGAAATACTAGATGAACAAACTGTAGGTGAAGAATCTATACTGACAGATTGTTGACAATCCTTGAGCATAGCTAATAACACTTCTTCAAACAGATGTCCAAGTCTCTTATGCCATATAGATACCTTAACAGTCCTTCCTAGAAAAGCCACACCTTTATTAACACCAACGAGAAACCTTCTTGAATATAAATTCACAGGAATTTCATAAAGCTATCATGTACTCCTTATGTGGTACAAGATCACCCATGTTGCTTTGTCTTGTATGAAAAACACAATTTCATCACAAATAAACCAACAACCATTGTCTTTACACAACTTCTGTTAGGTTCGTTGTAATTATAGGGACATGTAAAACATTTTTCAAAAGAAATGCATATGAAGGAGTGGAAATAATAATAGAACCATATGCTTCACATTCAAACCTTCACCATTTCCAATGGTGATTTTGTCATCATCATTGTAAGGAATTGGCTGATTGAGATTATTAATATTGGGAGTCATATGGTGAGATGCACCGGTATCAAGAACCTAAGTGTTAGCTGCAGAAAATCCATGAGCATCCTGTCCAAATTCTGCTGCAGTCATAGTATTAGGTGTCTGAGCAGCAAATGCAGTGAGAGAAAATGGTGGAGGTTGTCCCTGATATGAACAATTGTTTTTGTGCCTGCATTCTAGAGCACTATGTCTCCCTCTTTTTCACAAATTTGACAAATAAGAATATGATATCCTGCAAAAGATTGTCCATTATCACTCATGTTCAAACAGTTTGGAGCAGTGTGCCCCCTTCTAGAGCAAATTTGACATTCAACCACCACTGAAGATTTAAAATTTGTTTTACCATTCCAATTAGACTTGAAACCACCACTGTACTGAGAGCCACCAAAATTATTCCCTCTTGACTTGTTTCCAAAGTAAGGCCTAGAATTATTACATGGAGCAGATCCATTTCTATTAGAGGAATAGAAATTTGATGAACTAGAGCCATTTCTATTTTGTGACATGTTACCAGCATTATTAAAAGTTTAAAACCAGGACCATTCTGAACCCATTCTGAAAACCATTAGTATGACCTTGATAGCCACCTCTATTTCTTTTAGCAGCTGCCTCAGACTTTTCACCCTGATCATACGTCGCAGACATAGCACTAGTTAAAGATGTAATTCTAGCTTCAATGGTGGATTCAGCTCTAAGCAACTGTGCTCGAAAATCTTTTAAAGGAATAGGAGTATCCCTTGCCAAGATAACAGTCTTGACCATATCAAACTCAGGTGAAAAACCAGACAATGTATTAATAACAAGATCATTATCTGACACTTTTTATCCTGCAGACACTAATTGATCCCTAATAGCTTTCAATTTCAAGAGAGATTTGTCTATTGAATCACCCCTTCCTAAATTGTATGAAATTTTGTTTTAACTTGATTAACCCAAGCCATAGACACAGATGCATACCTTTCTTGTAAACTATTCGAAGCTTCTTCAGAAGTTTTACAGCCTATAACATAATTCATAGCATCATCAGAGAGTGTTGCTATCAACAAGCTAAGCAAAGCCATATCTTTCTGAACCCAATTTCTATAAGCCTCAGTAATTTCAATTGTTAATCCTATGTCAGTATTAATCACAAATTTGGGTGGACATTGAGAATCACCATTAAAGAAATCGAAAAGATCATAGCCCTTTAACAAAGACTGAAACTAAAAACTCCACTTGACAAAATTATCATCTTGTAACTTCACAAACAACATCCCAAGTAAACTTTCAATCCATACAGCTTTATCAGACATAGTTGCTGAAAATTGATATACACCACAAGACTGCACAAAATAACAAGCTTTGGAAGAACCACAGAAATCAAAAAATCCCAAAATTGCAGAATGAAGAAGTCACAAGGCATCGGCCTTTCAAGAAATAGACTTTAGACTCAATCAACACAAAGTATCAGATAATGGCATCGGCCTTGTTCATTAAACAACTCAATTATATTCCCTTAATTGGCATCGGCCTTAAACTTGGAGAAATCTTGAAAAAAAAAATCAGATTCACAAATGATCATACATAAGCAATGTTCACTGGCACGTTTCAACAAACATCTAATATGCAACAAATAATAGAGATACAGAGTGGACCTTCGAAATCACACTTCACAAGAATCAAAAGCATTGAGATGAGAAACCCATTAAGAATGTAGAACCACCGACGAACTCAACTGTATAAGTCGAGCTCGATGGAGAGTACAAATATCTTCCCAAAAAGTTAGCATGGTTGTGCTGGCAAGGTTCTCCTTTAACGTCCATACCAAACCATAGCTAGTTGTTACAGACATGCAGTGTAGCAAACTCGTACAAGTTTGGGAGGGTTTTAAGGTATAACAACCCAAATGCCCAGTCATTAATTTTCTCTTTCATATTTTATGCACAACACAATTTGTTTATTAATAGACCTTCGTATTGGCATCTAATTTCTCGTGACCTTTTGTTTTGTACGTGACAAAATCACCGCACTTTGTAAATCTCCCAAATCTTGAATAATTGATATTCGAAGACGGTTAAAGTTTATTCAAGATTTACCCATTCATTGGTCGTCTTGAAAGACTTTCTTTCGTGATTCTTGACCGCCGCGCAATGCTTCAGGATCTTCCCGGGGGCTTCTATAAGTCAAAATCGATTAAGATTCGTCTTCTTAATGGTTGTTCGCAATTCACAGAACTGCCTGAGCGCTTAGGGAAGATGGTATCATTAACAACACTTGAAGCAAACTACACAACCATAAGAAAAGTACCATCTTCCATAGTAAGATTGAAGAAACTCAAATCTTTATCTTTATTGGGTTTGAATGTGTACGTGTATGGGTCACCATCGAGAAGCCGTTTGTTGCCCTCACTACAATTAGACTCTTTAACGCAATTAGATCTCTCATGCTGCAAATTAACTGATAATGCAATCCCACAGGATCTTGGGAGTCTAATTCTTTTAGAGAATTTGGGTCTTCGATTTAATGGTTTCCGTAGAAAACCAAGCCTTGGTGGTCTTTCAAAGCTTGAAAAATGTTTAGGTTGGAGCCAAGATCTTCCTGCAGTTCCCGAATTACCAACAAGTGTGAAATTCTTGCAAGCAAATGGTTTTCCTAAATTGGAAAAAAAAAATGCCGACTTTTCGGAAATGTCAAATATGATAGAACTGAATATATATATTAACGGATCGCCCAAACTCACTGAAGTTTTTTTATTTTTCATTGTGACATGAACATAAGTAGTACACCACATGTTTTAATAGAAGTAGTGGGAAATTTTATTTTTCAAGTTATTAACTTTTGTAGCACATATATTCAACTATTTGTATAGTGACATGAGACGTATCATCTTATGTACTTGTCACATTGAAAAATCTCTTCTACATTGTGATCAGCCCAGGCCACCGCGGTCAGCATGATCATCAGCGTTTTTAGTTTTCGTTTCCCTATTTCGACTATTCTTCTCGGCTCTTTGGATGGCTCCTTGGCTGGCTCTTTAGATTGGGGTTGTGTGATGGATTCTTTGGCATTCATCTTCTCCAAGACGGTTTACTAGCACCTCTAACTTTGTCATTTGTTCCTCAAATATATGCTCTTTACAGTTTTGTTTTTGGAATATTGGTGATTTGAAATTAAGTTAATATTGTCATTTAGGTTGGTTTGGAATTGTGGCACTTAAAAAAAAACAGCTTATTAAAAAATTCGAAACATTAAATGTGTTTGGTAAAACAAACATTTTTTTAAACTGTTGTGAATGAAAGTAGAAAAGCAGAAGCATGGTCTACCATGCTTCTAAAAAAGTGTTATTTTTTTCAAGCATAATAACTAATGCTCATTTAATGAAATTTTCAAATGACAAGTATATCCCCATATATTTTACAAAATTACAATATTTGCTCTTACATTGTTGTATTTGACAATTATTAAATCACATTCAAAGCAATTTATAGAATAGTTTACCAAATACTCAGACACTACTTTTCTTTTTCTTTTTTTTTATTAAAAATACTTTTACAAAAAAAAAATTACCACACACTCAACAACTTTATTTTACAACTATTTATTCTCACAGCACAGTAGAAGCAATTTTTTTTTAAAACACAGCAATACCAAACTAGCCGTTAGTACTACTATGGTGTAGTGGTATTTCTTCTTCCAGAAAATTGTAGCAATAATCTCATAACTTTAACCCAATTGGAGCAATTATCCCTCAACTAAAAATTCATGATCATGGTCCCTTAACTAATCAAAACGTGCATCACTGGTTCTTTTCTTCAACTACGTTAAAACTTCCGTGAAAATGAGTCACGTGCCACCCGTGTGAGACTGAATCAAGGGGCAAATATGAGAAACTAAATGAGAAAATTGTAGAAATTGTCCCTTAACTTTAACCTAATTGGAGAAATAGTCCCGCAACTTTAACCCAATTAGAGCAATGGTCCCTTACAAACTGCTTTTTGACAAGCGGGCCGCGCCGATGTTGCTTGATAGTTGGGTTTTTTTTAATTCTTTCGAGTTTTTGGGTTGAAGGTTGGGGGTTGGAAGTAGCTTTTGGTGGTGGTGGGAGAGGTCTGATAATTGGAGAGAGTATAGGAGAAGAAGCAACGCCCTTTCTTGAAGACAGAGAGGAGGCGATGGAAACGAAGCTGATTATAATAATAGACAGAAAGAGGTGTTTACCAAAAAGTAGAGAGAGGGGCACGATTTGGTTATTTTAATTAGTTGATAGAAACGGGGAGTCTTATAATATAAGAAAGATGTCTAATGCGGCAGAAGACATGAGGAGAAGAAGAAAAGAAAGTGTGGGTTAGGTTGGGTTAGGCTGGGCCATTTTATATGCTTACAATCTTATTAACTTTTAAATTGGGATTAATAATAACAATCCATCATAAATATAACTAGCTTTTGTTATGATAAATTTAATAAAAATTATAAAATCCGATTAGATGCCTAAGCGCTAGGCCCCGCCAATTTATTTCTGAATTTACATTTAGGGGTAGGCCAAAAATGTCATAGTTACCATTTATGTTAATAACCATTCTAACTTTTCTTTTGTAACGATCTTCCACTAAAATTTAATCTTGTTTATTTATGGTTATATCTAACTTCTCGTTAGACTGCATACGTACCACTTGGAAGGATCAAGCCAATCATAGTTCACCAACCGTAAGAGAAAATGAACAAACCCTACTTAGGTCACACACTTACTTAATACTCAACAAAGAATTATATATACATAACCAGACTTCACCACTTTCTTATAATTCCTCCATCAAGTCCAACATGAATAAAATTAACCAAAGATCACCTAAAATCCAAGGTGAGGCTCACAGCAAGCCTACTCATCAACTTAAACCAATTCTTTGCCACTTTCTTACAGGTTTAAAAATCCACACAAATTCATCCAACTTACCCCAAGAACTTAACATAAATTAACTCATCTGTTAGAACCAAAAAGAAAATATGGGAGGGTTTCTTGGGTTCTCACCTCCAAACTCCTCCAAAGTTGTTCATCAATCTGCCACTTCGCTACTACACTCTTAAATCAACTTTATCACCACGAATCCTCAACAAGAACCCCGAAATTCCAAGTTAAACACTTCAATCTCAAAATTGTTCGAAAATGAAACTTGGAATTCGAAAGATCCACTTACATGCATGATGAGATGAGTATTTTTCTCTCTTGGGTCGAGACCTATCTCTGGCGAGGTTGGCCAGAATCGACGAAAAACCCATGAAAACCGTCAAAACTTCTAGGCTTCAATATATGAGCACGCTTGGTTCCAGCATATGGTTTTGGTATCAAATTGAAGAGGGCTTCGCTATGAATACATAGCCTTCAACCGTGCATGATTTCGTTGCCGTATAAGAAAGTTATCATTTTTGGAGTGAAGAAGAATTAAGGGGGAGAAGAACACAACAGCCCCCCTTGACCTACCAACCAGGGAAAGAAAAATAGAAGAGAAGCCTTTGGCTTCTAGAATACTCACTCCCAAAATTACCATTTTGCCCCTAACTTTGCTTGTTCATATCTTATTCGTTATAATTCCGTTTCACGAACGGTTTTTACCTGCATGCTCTTAGGGTCATCCTCTATTTAAATATATCAAGAAATATGATAAAATATATGATGATAAAATACGTCCTTGTATAATTACGTTAACCAAATAGGGGTATTTTCATCATTTTCTCACTTAACAAAAAATTATACAACATAAAAAATCAGAAAATCCGGAAGCCGGATTTTAAATTTTCCCATTTGAATTTCATAACCATGAATCAATTTATTTTTTATTTTCTCCACATATTCATAATTATGAATATCAAATTCATACTAAACCCTTAATTTAGAGATATCAATGGTGTCACGCCTAGTTTGTCATAATGAGAAAGTAGA
>JAOTRO020168647.1:0-12641 GCA_028566515.2 Pyracantha coccinea | reverse complement strand
TGTGTTCTTGAGCGTTTGTGTGATTCACGGTCGGATTTACGTTGGTCCAAGATCCACCCGGTTTTGTGCATCAACAAGATTGGAACTCCTGAAGAGTCAAGAAAGATTATAAAAGTGGTAAAAGGAATGTTGTCTCGAGCTACAGATCAAACAATATGCCAACACAAGTCTCATCCATGATGTTTATGGTATTAAATAATAAGTTAAACACTTAAGTGGTTAATTAATATTTAGCCACTAAGAAAAATCATTCATCCTCATGAGGGAAATGATTAATTGATATTTGGTCTAGAAGTATCATATCTTAGTGAAGTATGTGCCTTACTGTATTTAGCACAATACATTGAATCAGATGTTACACTCCCTGTGGAGCATAATACCAACAAATGGGTATTACAATAAAATAAAGTTTATTTATTGATATCTCCAGGAAATTATAGACATGTGCTTGTTCTATTCTAAAGAACTCACTAATAGCCATGGTCTTATTGGGGAAGCAAAAATCTGAATATCCTTCTAGCCTGTACACAAATCACTCTCAGAAATGATTTGCATTTACATATGGAAATAAATTGATCCTACAACGATCAAGGAAGCAACATTCATTGCCACATCCTCATATCTCTAAAAAATACATGAGTTTGGTTAAAACTTGTGGCCATTAAAATTTGGAGCGCATGTGAACCACCCTCAAAAGCAAACACCTCAACTATATTGCATGGTATCAGATTACATCAACATAGTAATCAGTCAGATTGAAGAATTCTAAATCAGAGGGAGATACTTATCAGGAGGAAGAGCATCCAAAACAGATCAAAGTTTTAAAGAGACAACAGAAATTGACATATGGCCATCCAACGGGAGTGTTGTAATATAATATGTGGATAGCCCACATGAATAGTTTGTTCTTATTCATCCAAAGTGGAGTGTCGTAATATAATATGTGGATGGCCCACATGAATGGTTTGTTACTATTATTTATGCACAATATTTTACTATTCATTTGAAGAAAATTCGTAAAGTGACAATACAAGATAGACTTGAAATACCACTATCTTAGAATTCCGATTGCATAAAGATTTATCTCCTTGATAGGAAATTAATTATTGTGTCGAAAGCGGCCGCTCCAACACTACTTTTTTTGCGAGAGAGACTCAAAACGTACAGACACACAATCGTCTTTGATTGGAAAGGGAAAGGCAAATTCTCCCAATACGCCACTGAATGGCTCCACTACTTTTCCTATCAATTCTCCCTTGCGACCACCACCGCCACTAGAGTTTTCATTGGTCTCACACTACACTTTTTCACTTTCCCATCTCTGCCCCTACCCAGTTCATACCACCCTACAGTGTCCTCAGGTGCAAAATAGTAATTTCCATGTGACTGGTTCTCCTAACAAAATAAAAGTCAACCTGGGTTTAAGAAACAGGCATGGCAAGAAAGTCAGTTGGGAATTTTGGGAATCACTTGGTAAATAATATAAGCATTTGAGAATTTAATATTACATGAGGCTGCAGAATCCAAGAAAAAGCAACTGCCAAGTTTTGAGACTGTTAACACAGGAAATGTAGGGTGCTACAATCTGTACTAATAACTATAGCATTTCATACAGCACAGGAAATGTAGGGCTGCTATGATTTAGACCGGTAGGGCCCACTCGACGATAAAATTAGTGAATTACAACCTTCGTACTCCCATGGGACAAGAGATACTTACCGACAATAGGATGCAAGTCCTATACAAGACAGTTTCATCGTGCATTGTAACTGCAGGATTCAGAACCAATAGGTCGTTTCATCCCAACCGTTGGTTTTGTAGACTCACATCCCTCCAGGTTGTAGTCCCATTCAGTGCTCTGCTCTTGTCTAATGCATGTCTCATTTTCGTCATCTGGGAAACAATGTTTTGTGTTAAGAGTGCGGGAGAAATATTTCCTTGCCGAATAACCAAATAGAGCATGAAAATTTAACTAACGAAAATGGGAAAGGTCTTGAAAGGAAAATATGAATTCTTGCCTGAGACATTTCCAAGAGATAACTCGGTTAGGCGTCTAACACAGTCCTTCAATGTTTCAAGTTCAGTTTCTTTCTGTTGGAGTTTTGATTGGGCTGAATGCAGTTCAGATTCCAGCTCCACAATTTGGCTTTCCTGCTGTTCAATGAGCACATGGCATAGTTTCTGATCTAGTTGAGCTGGCAATACTCCGTGGAACTGCTCAGTATCCAAACCCTGTCCCTCTAGGTCATGAAACCCTTGAGCTGTAACCTCAGAGACAATGTCCTGAAATGGTATTTGAAGGGAAAAATCAGTTAGGCCGGCATAGCGTGAATGTCACCATCTAGGCATTTACAATAGCATTTTCCATTTCATTCGCAGACCAACAAAACGAACAAAATTACAACCCTTATCTAATCGTAATATGGAGAGTTTGAACGTGAAGTTCACCATTTAAGCATTAACAATAGCATTAGCCTTTTCACTTGTCGACCAACAAAAGGAACAAAATTACAATCCTTATATCACAAAATGATCAAGTCATCTACGGAGTATGATTGCCAAATTTTACTACATCGAATTTGCTACTTAAAATCATAGCGGTGATTAGTTTTGAAGATTGTGCAATCCAATAAGGATGAAGTTGTTCTGTTCTTGGTAAATAACTAGGACAAAGTGTTGGTTCAGAATCCATTATATTTAACCAAGGATGCAAAACCGGCATCCAAACATTTTCAAAACACTACTAAATTGTATAACGTACACTTGATCATCAAATGTTGGCTGTAGATTTTAGCACCAGCAAAAGGCACAAATCTGCAAGGTAAATCAACCTACTTGAAGAACCAATATAATGACCTTAAAAGACTGACCTGGCCCAGATTACTCAATCCACCAAGGCAAGGAGTATCCATGGCACACCATGGAAGTTTTTGTAGTTCAGACTCGAGTTCTGCTTCCAATTGATCCATGTCCATAACCTCAGGATGTGGCTCCTGTTCTTCTGTAAGAACACTACTAGCACATTCACCATCCTCAGATACAGTAAAACTAGACATTTTCATATAACTGGGGCCTCTGTTTTCTGTACTTGACTTGTTGAGTTCTGGCTGAGTAAGTGTGCAACTAGTTGTCTGCTGGTTCGTATTGGCTTCACCTGCAGAGCCCAAAACTTGCAGATTGTGCGGTGATTTTCTCTTATGAAGCTCAGATTTTAACTCCTGCACAATTCTTGCAGTCTCATCCATAGCTGTATTCAGCTTACTGATCTCAGCTTTTCCAGCAGACATCATGTACATGATCCCAACATTAAGTCCCCAACCAAATAACGTTGAATCTGAAGAGTATAAAACAAGTAGACTGAAATGTTAAACTCCTAGAATCACGAATATTATGTTTGTAAATTGTGACTCTAAAACAAAAACAGACTAACAAAATCATCAAGGTTCACGCCCAAGGAAAAGCTTCTAGAAGACTACTACAAAAATGCTGATCAAAACTTGGATACCAATTTTGTATTTAGAGGATGGTGGAGTTAAAATTGCAATATACAGATCAAACGCTTTCATGGTTTCAACTTTTAATTAGAATTTCAAGAGCAAACTTCAAGGATCACTTGACAATTATGACCACCTAATCATTTGAATTTGGAAATTACTTCTTCAGGATTCAACTGTTAATATAAAACCCTATTTTATCATTTGGCAACCACTTAAGCACCATCAGTAAGAATTCATATAAGGCTGCAGCAGCCAGCCTGCAGAACGTAACCTACTGGAACTTGTGCAATTAGCTTATCTGAACATGACAAACAGAATTGCAATAATATACAATCAGCATCACCGTCTTTTTGCAGGAAATACGATTATGTAACAAAACAGAACCTGCAAGACCATGGCCCTATGTTTATGTTGAACTGAAACACTAAACAAATCACCACATGAGAGATTTCGATATGTTTAAATAGGCTTTGTAGCAAAACAACAACCCTGGTCCACAGAATGCTTTCTCAAAAGCGATTAGATGTCAAATGAAAATTTTAAGGCTCATCAATGATATTCAATACTAATCCGATAACTGATATACAAGTTCAGAGAACTCTACTTTACCAATGTTGATTGTTGGGTAATGATGGATGACATATGCTGTAAAGTATGACCTCAAAAACGATCAAACATAACAACAAAAACTTTCCAAAAGAAAGCTTTTCATAAAATCCCAAATCAAAATAAACCCAGAAAGCAATCAGGGCCTACATTGTGCACACTGATGTTGAAATATCATAAACAATTGGGAATCTGGGACCTAGTTCTATCAATAAATACTTCTTGCATGACTAATTGGATATGAATTCCGAAAATTTAGCGAAATATTCACAATTTTACATGATTCAGCAATCAGCAGCATCATAATTCATAATTTTCTATGATCAACGTCAAAACAGTAAAACCCTTTTTTCTTTTTGCCTTATGATATTCTCAGCAACCAAACAGAAGCAAGAAAGTGAGGGAAAATCGCGAAGCTAACCTTTGGAAGAAGACGATCCACATTTGGTAGCAGCTACATTCTTCCCAGTCTTCCTCCTCTTCAAGCAAACACCAACACCTCTCCTAGCTGTCCTCCTCTGTTCAGCACCGTTAGATCTCTCAGCCTCAGCAGCAACCCCTTTCTTCTTGATCGAACCGGTTCTCTTCCTCAACCGGAACCGCGTCCCACTCCCGCCGCGACCCGACGCCGCCTCGGTCGAAAACCTAAAGATCGTCCCTTCTCGCTGCTCCTCGAAGTCGCTGGTCTCCCATGGAGGCGGCTGAGACTGAAATGCCGACGCGACGGAGAAATTGTAGGGGCCTGGGCAAGCAGTGTCCTCATTGTGATCGGCGGGCGGATCGGTATCGGCGGTGGGTTTGAAAAAGATGTGCTTTCCGGCGAGGAGCCCGGTGGAGGCCGCAACAGCTGCGGCGAATAATTGCCACATTGAAAAAGGCACTTCAGTCTTCACTGTGTCTCACACTCTCACTGGAACTGAAGAAATGGAAGCTCTCTATCTCTGCAGGTTCAAGACACTGTAATTACCAATTTACCCAGCGTCGCACCTACCTCCACGAGGAGCGTTGCCCTGTCCGCTTTGGGACCTTTCTGGTACTCCACGTGCTTCCCGCTTTCACGGGCTGTCCGCTGTCGAGTTTGGGAAAACAACTAATTTGGTTTCCTGTTTTGAAAATTTTCCAATCTATTCAAATTTCAATGTAGTCATTACTGAGCACTAAGATGCCAAGACCACCTACTATTTAAAGTATATTTTGTAAATTAAATAACGTGATTGTTAATGATTTTATTATTTAAATATTAATTAACGTACTTAAGTTCAATTGGTAATATGTCACATGATTTAAAAATGTGATAAAAAATTGATCTATCTAGCATTACTCATTTCTTTTGACATTACTTAATTTCTTATTCCTCAAGCCTCATATTATACATATACGCTTTTGTATAACTACGTGTCCTAAAAATTGAGTAAAACATCAAATGTATGTCTCTTGCATAAATGTCATGTTGCAGCAGTTGTGCCTATACTAGTGATTGTGTCTATACATACATTTTAAGAGAAGGGATGCTTTTTTTTCTTCTTTTTTTTTTAATGGAAATTAGTTGTGGAACTTACATTACATTGAATTTCAACGATCCGATTGGTTCAACTGGAATATGGCTGCCGATTGGTTCTTACAGCATTCACAAATTTGTGAACCATGCAATTGGAAAAGTGTGCTTAACAATTTACGCAACTTCTATTGAAGAGATTTTTTAGTGTGACAGGCACACGATATGGATGCAAATTTCTGTCATCTTCTCCTTTGACGAAAATGCACCTGCAAAATAATAACACCTAAGATTAAGGCCAAAAGCCTCACGCGCCCATGATGAATAGGGGGCTTTGGCCGAAGAATCTCCGATGCCAAAGTTTGAATTTGAATGAAAATGTGTTTAGGAATTTGTGGGTAGAGAATGGCTTCACATTTTAGTGGGAGAATATGACTATTTATAGGGAAGTGACCGACCCTATTTGGATAATATGGGCCGGCCACATATGATCAAATTATGAGTACAATTGCAAGATATTATGTGAAATAATATCTTGCAATTAATCCTAAATTGAATAGGAAAATTGGGAGTTACCTTTTGAGTAAGGATTTGATGAGGAGTGATGAGAGGGATTTGAATAAATACCATTTTTGTCACCTTTGACTTTTTCTTGATTGAACCGTTATTGTTTGTTGCATGCGTGTGGGAATCCCGGTGTGCCTCGATGGTGATTTTGTCTTTTTTACCAAAAAATACACGTGTTACCTCTATAATTTTCTTGATTATTTTTTTGTCCAAATTATGACATTAACTTACATGTTCTTGAGTGAGAAAATCTTAGCTGTAATCCGTAATATTTAAGGGGAGTGCTAAAAATCTTTGCACTAATTTGTGTGTTTGAATAGTGCTAAAAAAAGACCGTTAATGCTTTTAGCTAGGAATTAATAATGAGAAATAGAAAATATAATTTCAAAGACATAAGTCTTGTTTATGTGAAAAAGAACAACTTGTGTCATGTAAAGAAGTGAAAAAATCTAAATGCAAATGTTGCTAGCACTATTTACTTATCATGAATAATTATGTAAAGGTATGAGCATCATTTCTATTCTTGACATATTATTCATTAATTTGTCGAAAAAATGTGTATCTTATGTTAAAATTAGTTATCTATCACATGAAAATTAGGTATCTAATCACGTAAATAATGTTGCTTTATCTTATAGGTAACAATCGTGCATTCTAGTTCAATACCTATCCGATTACAAGTAACCAACCACGATAATTATGTGACAAGTTTGTTAATTGCTTACCAAATGTTATTTAAACATGTGGTTTATTAGCATTTCGTATCTTCACAATGACCTAGGTTTCCTTTCTAATAAGTTGTGAGGGGATCGATTGAGTCACGTTTGAAGTTTCTTGTCAAAGTTTATTGGTTGTAATTGCATGTTTTGTGCAATAAAAGAACATAATTATTATTGATCTATGATGAGTAAAAGAAACCAAAAAATGGAAAAGAAAACAAAAGGAAAAAAACACCAAGATTTAACATATTACAAAAGAAAATAAAAGGAACAACGTAAAATTATCATGTGACTTAGTATTACGATCTAATAGTATTTCTTTTCATTTGCAAGTAAGAGGTCTTAAGTTCGATTCTCGTCAAAGACGAATTTGAACCACGTTATTGCTAGCCTATTTTAAGGTTAAGCTCATTTTTTTTCTTTTTAATGTATATAATATCGTTTGTAAAAAAAAAAAATCAAGTAATCTTGTGCTTTTTAATTTCAAATCACAAACACATAGCTTCAAAATCAATAAATAACTTTAAATCAAATAATTAAGCCACCCAAGCGAAAGGGAAAGGACAACTGAAAAGTACCAACAACCCTAATTTTTTTTTCAAGATCCCAAAAAAGGACACATTGACCGTACTCAATCCAATTCTCTAGAAAACCACACCCTTCAAAGTTCAAACTGCAAACAAAACCACACCCAATATACTATTCAACCAAATTTGTTTTTTTTAGTTGTCTGAAAAATAAACGGTAAATATTAATTTTAAGCAATTGAACAATTAATTTTAAAAAATTAAATATTAAAAAATATTTAAATAGTCGAATTACATAGTAGTTTAAATTATCAAAAGCAACCCCTATTCAACACCTGCAAACACATATTACACAACATTTAGGATATTGAGTTTACCAAACTAGGTGGTAGTTTCAATTCTACAGTTTCGACCCCTTAATGGATCAAAGTGGAAATTTGCTCACAATTTTAAGGACCAAAATCAGTATTATGCATGCCTTAAAATGAGGATCAAAATGTCAATGTGGTAATTTGGGACAGTAATGAAGCTTTAACATCGCTTTATGTGAGTTTGCTCAATTGGTTACAAAATCATGTTAACTTGACTTTGAATCTCCTTTTATCATGAGTTGAAATAGGGTTTGTTTGAAACTGTTTTTAAAATAACTAAAAATGCTATTTGAGAAAATGTGATTTCACCAATAAGGTAATTTTTTAGAATTCACTTGTCATTTTACTAAGAATTGTTTCCAAAAATATTTTTACCAAAAACGTTTTCAACAATTTAAAACCACTTTTAAATGAGTCCACAGTTTAAAATATCACTGAAAGATATTGGTTTATACCTAGAATGAGAAGATCAACTTACATAAGATTAATTCACCGTTATTTTGGCTTGGTTCAATAAATCATGTGGAATAAACTTACATATATTAGTAAATTATTAAACTAAAACATCACTTAACAATAAACTCGTTCTTGTAAGTGCTTCTCAATGATGAGACCCCACTCTAATTTTCTTTCCATGGCCGTTATTAATTGTCCAAAAAGAAAGGTCGTTAATAAAGCAGCAGCCGTAGATTTGGTCAGGTGAGGCCCGTTCGACTGGGGCCCACAGATGTTAAACCCAAATAGGCCCCACCCTACCACCTTTCCTAAGCATCTTAATTCCAAAACCTCCGATCCACCAAAATTTATAACACACAAAATGACACAACGCTGCGTTTGGAGGGATCCACCACCATCTAATAGTGAATGAACGGTGACGATGTTACATCAATCTTAAGAGGCCGCTTGGACCCACCAGCCGTTGATGACACCGCCCTCACCCCCGCCCATTTGGCCCCTCAGTTGTTTATTTCTTTGCGTGTAGCATCAGCATCGACCAAAACTATAGTAAACGAGGGCACTTTCGTAATTTAAAAAATTACCACAGCATCAATTCATAATAATTTAATCGGACGAAAATCGAACATAAAAATTCTGATTAACAAAAGAGAGTAAGAATTATTACTTCGTAGTACCAAATGATAAAAATAATCATTGTATGAAAATATAGGTAAGATAATTATACAAAAAAAAAAAAGAAAAAAATGTGGCCTGTAATATTGATAAGCAACAAGTAACAACATTAGTGTACACAAAGAGAGACCCGGCATCCCTTTTAATTAACCATCCATATGTATTCAAAAAAATTCAAAGAAAAAAAAAAACTGAGGGTGAAGGGGTAAAGTCGTACTTTCAACGTAACAACAGCGGGGTTGCAACGGGCTCCCCAACAGTCAGCACGATCAACGGTTAGGATTGGCTCTACCGAAATCCGCCAGCTTCCTAGACCGGTTCTTGCAGAACGACGCCGCTACGCGAATCTCGCCGGCGATCTCCGGCGGCAATCCCTTCTGGTTCCAGTGCCGGTTCGGGCTGGCTCGAACCAGAGGGCTCAGGCAAAACGCCAGACCCGATACGTTGTTCTTTCCCTGCCCGGCGCGTGCCCTCCGCGTCGACGACGGAGCCAGCGTCGGCGTCTTCTTCCACTCCGGCGTCGTCGCCGACGAATCACCGCTTCCCGACCGCGATCGATCGCAGTCTTCGAAGGGATCGGGCGTCAGGTCCGGTGACAATCCGCGAGGTCTCGGGCAACCGGAGGACTCGTCGGCGTAGAGATGTTTCGATCGATTCCGCGTTTTTCTAGTGAAGATCGAAGAGAACCACGAGGGCGACGAAGCCGACGACGATGACCGGGCCGGTAGTGACGAATCCCTAGGATCCGACAAGGACTTATCGGATCTGGATCGGAAAAGACTCGATAAGAGCGAGAACCGGGTCTTGCTCTTCTTGCACGAGCCTTCAATGGTGGAGTTGGCGTTGGTATATGTAGGGCCCACCTGAGGCGTACTGTAGAATCGAATCCGGTGCTGTTGTTGATGGTGGTGGTGGTGGTGGTGTTGCTGATTGTGATCTGGACGGTGGCGGTGGTGCCACGTGGGATCGTCCGATTTTCTTCGAGAGACGTAGGGGGAGACGGAACGGGGGAAGATAAGTGGCGGAGGGTTGGGGTCGGACTTGCGGTTGGGTTCATCAAGGGGCGCCGCGGCGGTGGTCCGGGAGTGGAGTCTCGAGAGCTGGGCCTGGGCCTGGATTTGGGCCTCGATGAGGGCCGCGAGGCGCTCCCGGAGACAGGAGGCGCAGACGCCGAGGGTGCTGGTGAGGTCGGCGAGGTGCTTCTTGCACCTCATCTAAAACATGTACTCTGGAAACCCACCAAATCGAATTCTCAGTTGAAATGTGTAAATATAAGAAGTGGGTATGAGGAGAAATTTGAGGGATTTTTATGGCATTTCAGAAGGAAAAGGATCTTTGATTTTCTGGGTGTAAGATTGAAAGGGATGGCTGTTCTTAAGATTGAAAGGGATGGATCTTCTTCTTCTTCTTCTTCTTCTTCTTCTTCTTCTGGGGAACCCAAAGGCTTCTTCTGCACTGGCCAAAAGGGGGAGCTTTGTCTTCTACTCTTTGTTTGGGTTTTTAGTGAGAGAGGGGAAGAGAGACAAGGAGAGAGAGAGAGAGTGGGTGGGTGGGAGTTTTTATTTGTGTGCGTGAGGTGGCCAAGCAAATGAGTATTTGGTATATTATTAAATTTAGAGAGAAAAGAAAAAAAAATCTAGAGGGAGCAAGGTACATAGTCAAAGTAAAATATGTGATGAACCACATCAAGTAACTCAGGATAATGGTGCGGAATGCGTATCTCTAATAAAGAAAAAAATATGAAGGTTTCGGATTCGATACTTTGAGTTAGTGATTTTGCTTGATTGTGATCATAGACAGATTGAAATTTGTCATAACCTTTCCTGATCGTGAATGGATGAATAATTGTAACTTACTACCAAATGTCCCCTTTTCCATAAAAAAAAAAGAAAAAAAAAAGATAGTGCTGGGTTTGGGGTCATAATTCATTTACTTGTGAGGGAGGGTGGGTGAAAGAAGACGTACATGTTGGGAAATAAATTTGGAAGGTTGAAATGTGTATTTAAGACAAAACCTCTGTTAATGATAATGACCCAATTCAGATTTTGTTTAACTTATCCGGTAATCTACTGATTGTCAGTCAAAGCTTTGCGTGTATTTTACTTGTATTAATAGTTGACAGTCGTTCATACGTAATAACAAATTTGAATTCTCAATTTTCATCCCTTCTAGTTTCACCTTTTACAATGCTTCCTTGGTTTTAGCAACTTTAACAATTGTCTAATTTTCATTTTTTTTTTGTCAAAGGATAATATATTTTTCAGAAACTATTACAATAGACTCATAAAATTCATAATGTTACAAAATCATGCCATCTGAAATAGGTAGCCACAGATACGTATCAAACTCATAAAAAATTTATATCGTGATTGTTATTTATGTGAATCAACTCTGAGACCTCTTTAAACTATGTGAAAACAAATATAGTTAGATCAAAGATTAGTTATTCATTGCACATCTATGACAACCGAATGATCTTTAATATGGTCGTCATAAAGTGAAGAAAAATGGGCCTATGTGGCAAGTAAATCCCATCTCAATCTTTGTGTATGGATCTTGTAGTTGGGAGTTTGCATAAAACTATTGGTTGGGTTAGATTTACCACCTTGGTGTAGACGTTAACGCACCACTAATGAAAGCCCCGTGGTTTTTTTCTTTCTTTCTTGTCAAGGGATAGATTTGTTAAATTAGTCACCGATGAGATTCGAACCAATGCCATTTTGGTGGAGACATTAATGTACCACTAATGAAAGCCCCTAGGTTTTTTTTTTCTTGTCAAACGATAGATTTGTTATATTAAACATTAAATGAGTCATCGACGAGATTCAAACTAATGCCGTCATGTAAGGGCTCAACTTCTTTCCACCACTATGATTGAGAATAATTCAGCTGCGAATTTGATGGAGCAAAATTTAAAATCTCCCTTCCCTTGTGGGGTAAAGCCAAGCATATGGGGTTTTAAATACGATTTCAAATATTTAATTCATTTTTATTGCTAACAATATTTTAATTGATATTGGTTAGCATCAATTTAATTTAGGGGTCTTTGGATATGGGTCCAATTGGACTAAAAATTAGACATATTTCAAAAGTCAAAAGTTACTAAAAATTGGACCTATTTCAAAAGTCAAAAGTTACTAAAAATTGGACCTATTTCAAAAGATAGGCCATAAAATTGGATCTATTTCAAATTTTCCTTTTAATTTATTTAGTTCTTACGTACTATTGCAATAAGAAATTATTAATTCTTCCAAAAATATAGATGGATCTAAAGGTCATTTTATTATTAAGAGCTATAAGTCATTTTAGTTTGAAATTGTGCAAAATCTATCTCCGGTAAAAGAGCTATATCCTAGTGAACATACATGCCCGGGTACAAGTCACATTCAGGCCGGCTACTTACAGCCCTAGAGCGAGCGGAGTTTCGTTTTTCGATAATATATTTTTGTGAGGTCCGCTTCAGCTTCATTTCTCTATCTAAATATATAACCGAGAATATGCATGAAAAAAATAATATACATTGAGTAAAAAATATTAACATGTGGTTTAATATTGTAATAGATACCGTGTTGGGTTTCTATTCATGTGTTTTGAGTTCGAAATTTCCCCATCTCCTGACGTATTATAATATAATAGTTTCGAACTCTCTTGTTCCTTACCGCTTAATAATAATAAGTTCAAAAAATTAAAGGGACCATTTGGATGCGGTCCTTAACTAGCAATATTCT
>JAOTRO020168617.1:0-12647 GCA_028566515.2 Pyracantha coccinea | reverse complement strand
GTGCACCATTGTTAGTAGATACTATCTGTGACGTTCCAGAACAGATGCCGAATTTTGGTATAACCCAGGAAGAGGAGTTGCCTAAACTAATGCTACCAGAAGAAGCATAGGCTTGGTTGGATGAGTTATAAACCACATTGGAGGCAAAGAGAAAGATTTGCTTGGACCCAACAACTTCCATGTAAACATGACATATGTTTTATCAGCCATGTTCCGGGCCGAGCATGATCAACCTCCCACAATGGAAGGTGATTACTTGGCAACGGAACTTATGATGACACATGTTAATGTTGAAAAAGCAGGGCAAGAAAACCCCCGCCAAGAAGGATTGCTCAAGCAATCAGGGAAAAAGCCCGAGAAAATATACTCGGACAAAATGGTCTTTGTTCGCCCGAGTTTTACCTTGGCCAACCATCTCAAACCTATATATGTAACTGCTCACCTAGAGGGAGTACCCTTCAAGAGAGTCTTGATTGATGGAGGGGCCGCGGTCAACGTGCTGCCATACAAACAGATGAAGAGGATGTGTAGGAGTGAAGAGGATCTTATCCCCACAGATCTCATAGTTTCTAGTTTCTCATGAGCTACACAAGGACTCACGGGATACTGCCATTGGAGGTCAACTTGGGCTCTAAACAAATCATGTTGGCCTTTTTTGTTGTAGACAATACTTCCACTTATGGAGCTTTACTGGGCAGAGATTGGATTCATCAGAGTCTCTCTGTGCCATCTACCTTACACCAACAAGTGGCTATCTACCATGAAGAAGGGGATACATAACCTGGGTTTTAGGAAATGGTAGAGGCCGCCGAATCATGGCCATTCCTCCATATGGCCAACATCGCAGAAGCCAACTTCTACAATCCCAGTGTTGGGATTCTTCAATGTTCAGGAGCTGATAAGAACGGCCGCCCAACTAGGGTAATGGCCCAAAAGCTTTTGAAGCAAGGGTTGTCCCTTATAAGGGAAGAATGGGATCGGCTCTATATCATCCCAACTCCCCAACACCATTAATGTCAGAGCAAAAAAGGAGGGACCAAGGAGTTGTAGTCAAATCCTTAAATAAAAAACCATTGGTGTATGGGAGAGAGAAGAGACAATAAAATGAGAACTCAGCCAAGGAAGAAGAAGAATGGAGTAGAGAGGCTTCAAGCAGCCAAGTGAATAAGGAAGAATCATTTAAAAGAGAGTTAGAAACAGCCACCCAAATGGCTGAGTGTATATATGATTTGGACGGGCCAGAGGACTTGCTCGAAAATCCAGAACTGGTCTAGTTTTTGTGTGCAGATCTGGACAAACTAGGCCCAGAAGTGCAAGACCTCTTACAAACCATTGATTTGGAACTAAGGAGGATCCAAGACCTATACAGATCAGTGGTTTGTTGGAAGCCGAGGCTCAGGCAAAGATTGTCAACCTTCTACGTGAATTTAAAGATTGTTTTGCTTGGCATTACACCGAGATGCCAGGTTTAGATGCAACCTTGGTATAACACAGGATGCCTATTAAAGATGGGTTTAAACCTGTCAAGCAAGCACCATGGAGGATGTCAAAAGAAATTGAAGAAAAGGTTAAGGAAAAGATTGAAAGGCTGGTAAAGGTCGGATTTATTCAACCCGCCAAGTATGTTGAGTGGTTGGCCAACATTGTACTTGTTTTAAAAGCTACAACTAAAGCAGTTAGATGTTGTGTTGATTATAGAAACATTAATGGAGCCACACCTAAAGACGAATACCCCATGCCTATGGCCGACCTATCCGTAGATGCAGTTGCCAAACACAAAGTTTTATCTTCTATGGATGGAAATGCGGGATACAATCAGTTAAAAATGGTTAAGGAAGGTATACATAAAACGGATTTTAGGAGCCCAGGCTATGTCGGAGCATATGAGTATTTGGTAATGCCATTCGGACTCAAAAATGCTGGTGCAACTCATCAAAGAGCAATGAACGCCATTTTTCATGATTTTATTGGCCATAGAATAGAAGTATATATTGATAACATCATGGTAAAATCCAAAACTGAAGAGCAGCATTTGATGGACCTTAGGCAAGCCTTAACAATGAGGACCCATAAGCTAAAAATGAATCCAAAGAATAGTGCTTTTGGAGTAAGATCGAGAAACTTTTTAGGTCGACAAGAACAAAGCTTGGGCGATCCTGGAGTCAACTCCCCCCACCAACAAAGTACAACTACAA
The DNA here is from genome assembly GCA_028566515.2 of Pyracantha coccinea. Classification (NCBI taxonomy): domain Eukaryota; kingdom Viridiplantae; phylum Streptophyta; class Magnoliopsida; order Rosales; family Rosaceae; genus Pyracantha; species Pyracantha coccinea. Next base: position 10,452 of record JAOTRO020168617.1, on the reverse strand, counting down.
AGGTTGCTAGGAAAAATCAACTTCTTAAGGAGATTCATTGTTAATTTAGCGGCCAAGATTCAGCTGCTAACTCCTCTGTTGATATTAAAAGACAAAGAAGAGTTTGAATGGGGCTAGCCACACCAAGAAGCTTTCAATAGCATAAAGGCTTATTTAGACTCTCCACCAGTGCTCATGCCACCTCAAAGAAGGAAGCTGTTGAAGCTTTACATCTCTACTTCAGAAAAGTCGATTGGAAGCTTGTTAGCCCAAAACAATGAAGGTGGAAAAGAACAAGCTATATATTACCTCAATAGAATCCTTACTGAGGTAGAAGCAAGATATACTTTGGTGGAAAAATTATGTTTGGCTTTGTACTTTACTGCTTGCAAGCCAAGACCAACCTAATCAAATATATACTGTCAAAGCCAATGCTGACTGGGAGGATCGGAAAATGGATTCTAGCATTATCGGAGTTTAGCTTTCAACATGTCCCCCAAAGAGAAATCAAGGGACAAGCGATTGCAGACTTCTTGGCAGAACACCAAGAACCTCAAGAATAACTGTCAACATCCCTGGAACTCTGAAGGTAGCTAACCTTTGGATCCCACCAAGTAAGGCCCTCTCAAGCAGAGAAGAATGGATTCAACGGGAGATAAAAAGGATATCCAGCCTTTGGGTTACTCCATGAAGTTTGTATTTTGATGGATCTTGTACCCAAAATGCTGTTGGAGCTGAGATTGCCATCATCGATCCTAAAGGTACTCACCATTGTTATTCATTCTTCCTAGATTATCAAGAAATTACCAATAATCAGGCAGAATATGAGGCATTGATAATTAGCCTGGAAATTTTGATAGAGTTGGGGGCAACTGAGGTTGAGGTTTTTGGTGATTCAAAGTTGGTAATTAATCAGTTGAATAGAGAGTACAAGTGCAGACACATCACCATGACTGATTATTACTTAGCAGCCACTCAGTTGTTAAGCTATAGGGGCACTGAAATATCAGCTAGCTACATCCCTAGAGAAGCAAATGCATTTGCCAACGAGATGGCACAATTGGCCTCTGGAATACAGATCCAAGAAAGGAAGTTTGAATGAGACATAGAGGTCAAAAGAACAAATCTCCCTTCCATCTTGGAATGAGGATTCAGCCTAGACGTAATGATTGAAGAGGTGGAGACTGAAGATTGGAGAACGCCTATTCTTCGATATTTAACAGATCCACCCTTCCCCACAAGTAAGAAGAATAGACAGCAAGCAACTAAGTACGTTTTGTGGGGAGAAAATCTATTAAGGAAGACTCCAAAAAGGCTAATGTTAAAATGCTTAGGCCAAGAAGAATCAATAAGGGTAATGGTCGAAGTACATGAAGGGATCTATGGAGCACATCAGGCGAGAACCAAGATGAGTTGGCTACTTAGGAGATACGGTTATTTCTGGCCTAAGATGGAAAAAGATTGCAAAGCTTATGCGTGAGGGTGTGAAGAATGCCAAAGATATGGACCACTCCAACATGTGCCCTCAATACCTTTAAACCTCGTGGCCAAGCCTTGGGCCTTCAGAGGGTGGGCAATGGACTTCATCAGAAAAATTCATCCAGCTTTAGCAAATGACACAAGTTCATAATTATGGCCACAGATTACTTCACCAAGTGGGTTGAGACTTCAGCTGTCAAGACTATCACTTCAACTGTGGTTAAGAAATTCATTGAAACCAAGATCTTGCATAGCTTTGGGGTGCCCGAGGAAATTGTCACAGACTTCGGGCCATTTTTTATTTCAAAAGAAGTAGAAAAGTTTGCCAATAAGTTCAAGATAAAAATGGTTCAGTCTAGCCCTTACTACCCCCAGTTAAACGGTCAAGCAGAAGCTAGTAACAAGATCTTGGTAAACATTATCAAAAGAATGGTGGCCGAGAATCCAGAGAAATGGCATGAGAGGTTGGGAGAAACTTTGTGGGCATATAGAACTTCCAAGAGGGCAGCAATTGGAACTACTCCTTATGCTCTAACTTTCGGGCAAGATGCAGAATCAGTTCGGGCTACACGGTGAAGAGTATGTTTGGGCTATGTGTCAAGAAATTGAAGATCTTGATATAGCCTGAATTGAGGCTCTAAACAAAATCCAAGAAGGGAAGAAAGCTGTTGCCCGAGCGTATGATGAAAAGGTAAAGTTGAAAAACTTCAAAGAAGGAGAGTTAGTTTGGAAAGCAATTGTCCCTTTGGGAGCTCAACTCAGAGGCTTTGGGAAATGGAGCCCGACTTAGGAATGTCTTTTGATTGTTAACCAAGTATTGGGCAAGGGTGGATGTTACTTAGCAGATATGGAGGGAGGTTTACAAAAGCATCCAATCAATGTTAAATTCTTAAAGAAATATCATCCAACCTTGTGGGATGTTAGGGATTGCTACGTAGAAGAAGAAGTATAAGCACCGCATGGGATCTGAAAGTCAGTTTTGCATTCATCTCGAGGAAAGGACAAAACAAAGCGACTTAAGAAAATCTTGTTCATTTTAGCAAATGTTGAAACTTAAATCAGAATTAGCTCAATAGTTTTACATCCCTAACTAGGGCAGCTATCCTAGAATGGTGGGTCTATATTTTGCCCGACTCTTCCTAAACATTGTTATTATTGACTAAAACTAACTTCCATTTGTTGTCTCGACTCCTTCAAATCTTCTAAGTCTTCACCCACGAGCCCGATCAATTTGTGTCGCCAATAAAGTCGTGGTGGTTGACCCCGAAGCATGCACCTATGATGATGAAGTGACCAAGAAAAAGCAAAAGCTATGGGAAAGTCTGGACTCGTGAAATTAGTCTGATTGGAATTTACTGATGCGATTGAGATTACTCAACTAGCCTGCAATGTTATAGAAGTCTTGAAACTAGAGCCGGAAGTAGAACACATGACTGAAGATATTAAAAGAACTGATTGCTCCTTAGGCATGTTGTTTCCAATAGCAATTGAAACCAGAGAAGCCCATGCAAGTCCCAAAGGATGCATTCCTCCCTCTCTGAACGATGAAGGCCATTGAGAAGGCGAGACATGGTGGAAATCCCTTCACTAGTCTTGAAGAAAAGATTGGATTCATGCGACTTCGGATATCATGGAGATGAACTGAAGATCAAGAAAACGGTCTGAGAATGTCTAAGGACTCTAGGGGATTCTGAGGGAAGTTCTGGTAATTTGGAAAGACTCGATTTGGTTAAATTACTTAGCTAGAAATTAAAATTGAGCGAGGTTTTATAGAAGGATCAGGTGACGGTTGAGATTTGTGGGTTAATGCAAAAGACTCAGATATGCATCGGTTGCATTACATGATGCAAGTCCCGAGAAAAGCGTGCGACGATAGGGCAGCTATTCAATCATTATTAACGCCTTGGTTTGCAGGCTTAACAACGATTGAAGGGGCACTGTTTGGGTTAATATTTGAACTTTGGGCCTAAAGAAATAAAGGAAGAAAGGAAGGCCCAAAATGACTAAAGTGGAGAGATTCGCCCCGAAGCCTAACGCCAGGCCTAGACCAACCCTCCCAAGACAATGTGGCGGCTTCTCATTAATGTATAGGCTATGGTCTATAATGTAAAAATGACAAGTGATAGAGACCATCCAACTATCAACCAAAAGGTACTTTTCAATGGCAATACAAGTAAATAGCTGGTGAGTCTCTACCCTCCAGTTGCTTTCGGGCAAGAGCAAAACTACAAGCAGTCGGGCTAATTCGTCTATAAAAGAAGGAAGAGGGCCCAGAGACAAGGACATTCAACCAATCAAACAAACAAACATACAAACTTTGCTCAAGCCAGATTTGAATCTAAAAAGCTGTAATCAGCCCAGATCTCAATCCTTCTCAAGATCATTCCCCACAAAAGCCATCTTTTGTCTATGTAAAAACTCTGCTACCTTCTCTAAAAATGTTGTAGTATCGATTCTCTCTTGTAAACTTATTCACTATCCATCCCTCTTTAGTTCCCAAACCTTTGTAATCGTAAAGAGAAGAAGCTGCACAAGATTCAACCTTGCCCGACAAGGTTAAATCTTGCCCAAATCTCTTTGTCTTGTTTTTAATTAATAGATCTGGTGTTATAATGTATTCCTCAGTATATATTCAAGTCATTTCCAGTCCTTTAATGATTCAAAACTCCATCAGCTCTCAGATCTGGTTCACTTAGTGGTTTTACTGTCACAAGAGGACTAAAAGTGAACTAAAACTGGTGACTTAATCAGATCTAGACCTCCACCCTTTAGGCATACAAGATAAATAAAAGTTCTTAATCTCAAGGCATAGAAAATAACTTAATGTAGACTTAACCCATCTACGACAATCCTTTGATAAACAAGAAGTCAGAATAACTTGGGACGCAAGTAATCGGCTTAAATATACTTATTCTACATCTGCCATACAGAGATGGCAGTGGCACGCCTTCGCACTCAGTTAGTTTTGATTGTGAGTCTCAAGGCTTACACCTAAGGCTCCATAAAGGCACCTTTCAGAAATGATTGTGCCCTCATCTTGCAGCCTCTTAACAAGTAGGAGCCCAACAACCAACCAAAATGCCAACTCATCGGGGAGTTGTGTGCTTGAGCTAAGAATGCCCACCAGTAGGATTTCCTGCCTGAACATAGTTTTGGCACGCCCGATGGGAACAAATCTTGTATGCCTAGAAGACGAAGGAAAGAACAAACCTTCAGGTGGGGAGCAAAACAGAAACCACCCTAGTATACACCAAAATCTAGCATGGCAAATCTCCCCGAAGACTTACAAAGACCTCTCTTGATAGAAAGCCCGACTTCTTTTGAGAAATCAGAGGGGAGGGTCACAAATGAAGACCTGCAGGCTATCATGATAGCTGTCTTAAGAAGCATGGAGAGAAACTCTTAAAACATGGAAAGGAATTCTCAAAGCATAGAGAGAAATTCTCGGGAGGCAAGAGAAGAAATAACCAGACTCTATTCCATAACAGGAAATCTGCAAAGAATGCTAAATTTGGAATACCCTACCCTAGAAAATGATCATGCTAGAGAGGTGACTAGTGAAGCCAGCCCTGTGATGGAGCCAGTTACTCATTTGTTTCCTTTACTTAAGGACAATAATGATAAAGGAAAGAATAAGGAAGAATCCGGAACGGATCAGCCGATGTTGGAAGAAATTCTAGAAGCAGAGTTGCCTGACCTTTTATTTTCACTAAACAATAGAGGGCAGGTCAGGCAAGAAAAAACGAAATATGGAATGCCCTAGTTGATTAGGGAATCTAGTGGGAAATGAGAGCCCGCTAAGGCAGACAAGCCTCCTCCTTACAGGCCACCATCAATGACTAATAAAGGAGGAAAGTTCAAGTGGAGGAAGCCCGAGGCAAGAAATGAGATTAACTCGAGCAATAGCTCGAAATGGGATCCACGTCCTCGTACCTCGCGTAGTGTTACAGCCAATCAACCACTCAGAGATGAGTTGGCTAAGCTAAGAAGGATGGTGGTAAGGAATGCCCAACCACAAGCCCGCCCGCTGTTTAGGATCGCCTATCAGAAACCCTACCCGAAGTTCATCAATGAGCATAATCCTTTTCCTTTTAACTTCAAGATGCCCGCATTCCCAACATTCAACAAAGTAGACAACAATGTGTCCTCCAAGGTTCACATCTTCAAGTTCTCCAACTATTGTGTGGCGTTTGAAGACAACCCCAACTATAAGATGAGGTTATTTGGGAACTCGCTGGTGGGCTTAGCATCTTAATGGTACTCTCTATCGCCCTAAATTCCATTGCTAACTGGGGGCAAATGGAGATGGCTTCCCACGAGCAGTTTTACAGGATGGAGCCAAAGATGACCATCAATGATCTAGTTGAGGTAAAACAATACAAGCATGAATCTACTGAAGACTTCATTATGAGGTTTAGAAGGACGAGGATGAGATGCTAGTTTCCTATCAACCACATCCAGCTCATAGATATTGCTCACAAAACCTTAAGACTACCCTTGAGGAAGAAATTTTATGACATGCAGTGTAATGAACTGCAAGAGTTGGTAATTGCTGCCACTAAATATGAGAAGTTGTTGCTTGATGAGCAGCAATTAAAACACTCATCTAAAACACCACCTTTCTACAAAAGTAAAGTTCTCATTCACCAAATAGAGTTTGAGGGAGAGCCAGAAGAGAATGATGGTCACGGAAGATAAGCAATAGACATGTGTGCAGCAGAAATGACTAATCCCTTTAAACCTTTAATGGTAAAAGGATTGGTCCAACCGGTCAAAAGATGGTGATGAACGATGGTGGATTTTTCCCTATGAAGCCCCCAAAATACCAGAGCTATTCCTTTGACTTGACCAAGGCTGCAGAAATCTATGAAGAGTTGGTAGGGCAAGAGTAATTGTGCCCGATAAGGCTAAAAAGCTGCCTAAGCCCGAGGAATTAAGAGGGAAAAAGTATTGCAAGTTGCACTACACCTTTAACTACTCCATCACAAATTGTGTCTAATTTAGAGACTAGATACAAGATCTTATCATCAAAAGAAAGTTGCTATTAGAAAAACCTCAAGCCAACATGATGATCGAAACAGATCCCTTTCCAAAAGCCCTAATAAACATAATTAACTTAACATGGGCCGAGAGTGGGAAAAGAAAATCCGTTTGGGAGGTAAAAGCAAAATGAAAGTTCTGGAGAGGAAACTCTCAAGATGCCTAAGAAATCCAAAAGCAGCTTTAATGGAGGAAGTAGTTTTATATAGTCAATGCCAATATAAACATGAGCTACAGGAGCCACCCTTGGTCATAAGTTAATCAAGAGAAGAAAAAGGAGTTCAAATTGAAGACGTCATTTCTTGAAAAGATTACAGAAATCTTAGTCTAACAACTTTACATCTTCGTCCAAAGCAACTATTCTGGAAAAGTAAGTTTGCATGGTGGTAAAAATGCGGTCGGGTTCCCCTAAATACATGTTGTTGTTCACCAGTTGGCTTTTGGAATCTTCAACTTCTTAAGAAATCTTTTCCCTTTCTTCAACCTTTTGAGAAAGGTGGTCAATAAGGGTCACTTTCTCGGCTTTAAGTAAAAACAATTGTTCTTCCAAGTGTTGGATCTCAGAATCAACCACTGCAATCCTTTCTTCCATCACTGACTCTTCATCCACCAACTGCCAAGAGTGGCTGTACTCTTCACATGTTTCTCCTGAAAGCACTTTATTCCATTGGACGCCCGCTCTGCCTTCTAATGCTGATCCCTTAGTTCCCGCAGATTCTCGAAGAAGTTTAGAAAAGATTAATAGTGAACCTTGGACAACAACTGAGCTTGGTAAAGTTCAATAAGGGCCTTCTCTGCATCACAAAAAACCTTAAGGCTGAAGGAAGCTGTGAAGTCTTTTTTCATCCAATCTTTGAAGATCTGACGATCATGCTGAAATGAATGGAGTTCAGATGATGTTGGAAGAGATTGCAGTTTACTTTTGATTTGCCCGAACTTTTTCACCAGATCGAGCAAGGTTGATGTTGAGGAAGCTGAAGGCGTGCCTTTTGTACCTTCAACCATGACAGTGGGGGCAGCCTTAATTAAGGAAGTGGGAAGAACAGCAGGAGCAAGAGCAGAAACATGAGTAAATATAGTTGTTGCAGAAGTCTTTGCTCGCTTACTTATAGGCTCAGGGAAGGAGACTCCTGTGATACCAGAAACCGAAGGAGGCCGAAGAATGTCTCTCTTGCGCACAACACGCGGTGGAGAGTCGCCCAAACCTGCTCCAGAACCCTGTTACAACCAAGACAGACAAGTTAAGAGGGAGACTGTACGAGTTAAAAAAGGACAAGGTAAATCTACTTGAGTCAAGCCCGGAGCCTTGGGATGAGGTTGAGGGGAAGTTACTTCCCCTGATAGCTGGAGGAGACTGTCATGACTTACTAAGGGAGGAGAGACAATGCATGAACCATCAACAGAGACCTACAAAGAGCAAAAGTGGGAATATAAGTCAGTAAATAATTCATGAAAAAGAAAAGAAGAAGGTCTAAGTAATGATGTACCTGAAGAGAAACCTGAGGTTGGGAAGCAAATACTTCAGAAACCTCTAGTACATCAGTAGGGGTTACCCGAGAAGCCTACAGATCAGTCACCTCTAGAACCACTGGAATTTCAGGAACTATGGGCTCCCCAAAGGTGGAAGCTGTTGTTTGATGAAATTCTTGTGCTAGAGAAGGCTGGAAAGAATAGAAGATGATGAGAAAAGGTATTCCTAGTATAAAAGTGTTAAAAGAAGACACTTACCAAGGAACTGTCATCCTTTACATAGTGCATCATCTTCCCATTTGAACGATCAAGCTGAGAAATGGGAGTTGCCTCCAAAGGAATGGATTTTGCTAGAGAAGAAGAATCTTGCTTTAATTTGGGCTGCAGGGGATGAGGCTTCAGGTGGAAAGAGTTTTTCTACCCGAATCTTCTATTAAAGAAAGCCAGGCAGTGAGTTATTTTGAAAAAAAAAAAGAGGGAAGAGAAGAATTCGAAAGAAATGGTAGGCTATACCTCTAAAGTTTTAATGGTAGCATCTTGATGTTCTTTAGCCCTTCGGCTGCATTTCCACGCCCAATTGTTCATCCCTTGAAACAAAAGAAGGCTTTTAGATGGCAAGGGTCCTGAAATGCAAGAAAAATAAAGTTGTTAGATCTTAAACGTAAAATGTAAACGGAAGATTAAAGCAAGGAGCACTTACTAGAGGTTTTCCGTTTCTACCTGCCCGCTACGGGAACAACAACAGTAGAGGTCTTTGAAGCAGAGGCAGCTTTTGAAGACTTAAAGATCTGAGCTCTTGCGCTCTTCCTGGTTAAGGTTGCCAGCTTGGGTTTAGGCTATTTTTCAGGCTCAAAATCAGAAGTTTCTACCACAACTGTTTGTGCCTGTTTAGGTGCTCGAATGTTTACTTCGGGCTCTCCTTCATCCTCCGAGTCTCCAAATAGCTCAGAGATATCCCCACCTTTTCCAGCTTCTCGCCTTTTAGCCTCAGCTACAACTTCCTGAATGATCAGTGCGTTGGCAGATTCCTCTTCTTACCCAACGTCTACCATTTCAATAGTCCATTGGGCTACAAATGTTAAAGAAAAGAAAAGAATAAAGAGTTAGAGAAAGATAGATTCACAAGATTTTCATGGAATTTGGAATGGAAAAAACAGGAAGTACCTATTAGAAGAAGCTGGTTCTTTTGAGAGACCATTTCTTTCCAATTCTCGAGCTCGCCCGAGCTAGGATAAGATATGAGAGAAAGTTGGTTGAAAAGAAGGTCATTAGCGTCCCGCAGATCTCCTCCATACTTCTTAATCCACTTAGCCTCCCACCAAGTAGAGAAAGTCGAAATGCATTCGAAATTAAGGACCAAAGGCTTTCGGGCAATCTGGCTCATAACCTCAAGGCTATGTCGAGCAGCTCGGAAAGTGACTTCTTGAGGAGAATGGAGGCGGTAAGAAGTACCACAATGAACTGAGTCAAAGAATAGGATTGGAATGGCCTGCCTAAGGCTTAATTGTCTGCTACAAAAGTTCGGGTGATAAACCTCTAGCCTGCGCTCATAACGATCGCTGCGAACTCCCTAGGCTAAGTCTCGTGGTTGAATACAACTAATAAATTTCTCTCTGCAAAAGGGATCAGCATCTTCTCCAAAGGCATCTTGGAAAGCTTGATAAAGAAACCAATGATATCTCCTAAGAACAGACGCTTCCCACTCCAAGTCTGCCTGAGTCCTGTAAACTCTAAAAAAATAAAAGCAGGCAAACGTGGAATTGTCTGTAGGATGAGCTTCGGCTAGAATTCTGGCAAAGGCCGCACCCTTTGGGAATTCCAAGTTAGCTGCCTGAAACTCTGGAAAGTACCATTGTAACCATAATTGGATCATCCAAATTGGCCCATTAAGGTTGGTCTCAAATGGCTCACCCCAAATTATCTCAAAAAGGAAATGGTAGAAATGAGAAAGAATGAAAAGGCATGTGAAGACATCGTCGAAATTATGAAGAGCTTCTACTAAAGGGATCCACTCAACCTTTACTCCCTTGGATTTGTTAGGAAAGGCATGCTTGTTAAGCCAGTATAGGAGGAAGTACATGTGCTCTTGATCTAAGTTAGCATTAAAAGAACCTGCACTAAAGTTACTCTTCACAAAAGGGATGAAACCCTTGAAAGATGTCCCATAACTCTTGAAAGTTGTAGAGTTATATTTAACTACAGAGGGGAAGCCGAAGTGCCCGAACTTGTGCCCAAACTCTCAGCAATCGGACGAGTAGGGGAAGCCTAATCATGAGTCACATCCAAAATTATGCCCGATGGTCTTAACCCAAAGACTTGCGCCATATCCAGGATAGTCGGAGACATAGGGCCCATCCTAAAGTTAAAAGTGTTGGTGCCCGAGTTCCAGAAGAGGGGAGCAATGGTCAATAATTCGGGCTTAGTGACCACGGTGGTCTTTGAGAGCATTATCAGTTCATAGATACCATTGTTCATCTATTTCTT
>JAOTRO020168607.1:0-12647 GCA_028566515.2 Pyracantha coccinea | reverse complement strand
ACTATTTTGGGATATCAGGGTCAGAGCGTGTCATTTTGTCTACATGAGAGTAGCGACCTAAGGTTTCCTAAGCGGGTTTAGGCGAGTTAGGTCGGCGCCTAAGCGGTTTTAAGAACACTTTCTTAATTTTTAGACGTTTAGGGACTAATCGGAACGGTAGCTAACCCCGGATTTTAGAACATTGGGCGATTGTAAGGTTTGGGAGGTTTGTGAGATCCATGGATATTGGGCCTCTATCCCTACCACTAAAAGATTGTGAGATCCAATCTAAAAGAATTTAAAAGGCCAAAAGGAAGAGAGTTGGCAGCCTTATCAGTTATCACCCATTGTTTTGGAGATTTGACTTGCACTTGGGAGACCGAAAGTGTACCAGGCAGCGAGTGAAAATGGAGGGATTAGACTCGGGGATTTATGGGAATCATCCGTACGCCCCGAGGGATCTAAAGCTACCCGGATTCGTACCTGGATTTCTCTCACAGTCCACCATTCTTGGCGTCTACGGCGTCTCCTCCCTACTCGTCGTGTCCCTCACCTGGCTCTTCTCCGGTACTCCTTCCACTCCACTTCTTATCAGATCCAAATTTTAGTCAGCTCAATTCATTTCACTTCTCCAAACATTTGCTCAAGTAATTTGATGCGTGAATTGGGTTTGTGTACAGAGCACAGAAAGTTGAGACTTTTGAGATCCAAAAGGTTCATAATTTTTTTCAACTTTTTTGTATGATTGCAAATTCATTGGCTTGATTTATGAATGTGGCGATTAAATATTCTACCTTAAACTAATCTAAAGTGCGGAAAGAGGGGGATTCGAATTCGGGTGCATAGAGGAGCACATCCGCTCTAGGCAATGTGGCTATGCCTACTTATACTGTTATTACTGATTACATCCGCTCTAGCCAATGTAGGTACACCCGTCTGTGGTGATTACTGGTTGTTAAAACTCGACAAATCTCCAATAAGGAAAACTCAATATAATTCTCGTGTGGCATTTTAGTTCTTGGGTTCGTTTTGGATTCATGCTGTGTGCTTGTTGATTTGATGTTTTCTACGTTTTGGCATTGATAATTGAATGCTATGTAGCTTTAGACGTTATAGTTTTTGTTCAAGTCGATAAATTTGACATTTTGAGGGAGACATATGAATGCCTCAATCGACATGTTTTACTTTTTGCTATGTACCAGGGAGGTCACCGAGGAAGTCAAAACTTGATAGATGGCTAATGTGTTGGTGGGCTTTCACCGGCCTTACGCACTTGATACTCGAAGGCTATTTCGCATTTTCGCCCGAGTTTTACAAGGAAAAGACTGCTTGTTACCTGGCTGAAGTTTGTAAGTTCTGTCTCACATTCTTTCTTAATCTATAAGATTAGCCTTGGATACAATTTGCGCAGTTTTATAACTGTTGGGGCTTGTTGGATTATATAGTTCTTATGCTGATAGATAAAAATTGGCAGGGAAAGAGTATAGCAAAGGTGATTCAAGATACGCGGCTAGGGATGCAGGGGTCGTTTCTGTCGAAGGATTAACTGCAGTTATAGAAGGTCCCGCTAGCCTTCTTGCAGTGTAAGATTTTGAGTTTTGATTATCACAAAGTTTATATGCTGTGCAATGCAAAATTTGATATTCTGAACACGATTTCTGATTCTTGGCAGATATGCAATATCTAAAGGCAAGCCATATAGCTACATACTTCAGTTTTCCATTTCATTGGGTCAGCTCTATGGAACTGCTGTATATTTCATAACAGCCTACTTGGAAGGTGACAAATTTGCTACAAATTCGTTTTACTACTACGCATACTACATTGCTTTAAACGCCTTCTGGGTTGTAATACCGACGCTCATTTCCATCCGCTGTTGGAAGAAGATTTCTGCAGCAGTACAAGTTCAAGCCCAAGGCCAAGACCAGAAAAAGAACAAAACTCTTTGAGCTTGACTCCAGATCATTAGCCTTTTAAGAAGATTTTTGTGGTTTCAAGTTATGCTAGTTATAATGGCTTCATTGAAATAATTTTGGATCATGAAACAGTCAATCAAGTCTTTCAATCTGAAAAGACGATATTTTTTTTGGAGTTTTGACCCCAAAGATTTACAAACGATGAATGGTTTCTTGCACTCAGATTAATTGGTATGGATTTGATTGTTTGATACTGCTCTTATGTTCGGAATCAGAAATAGGAGTAATCTCTTATGTGAGTTTGTAGATTTATTACGTTTTTATGGGAAGGCTAGGTTCATTGTGTTCATTGACCAGGTACTTTAGTAACTATGACATCAGCGAGTGCCCTTGTTTTCGGGGAGAAACTTGCATACCACCAGGGCCCTATACACTCGTTGCGTATATTCCCGGGGCCACCAAGACTACCCTGTTCCAGGAGTTGTGACCATATTTTCTCTTCTTCCAAAAAGCAATGAGAGACAAAAACCATGGACCTCATGACTGTAAATCGCAGTTGCTCTGTTTTCCAAATGTGCAAAGAGTTGTTGTCACAGTCCTGATTCGTTGTGGGAAAGGACCAACCTAACCTCAGAACGTCACCATGGCGTCCTAGACCAATGATACAATATCATGTGTTTTAACTTTCTCGCATATTATTATATTATTGGTCCAGGACACTATTGTGATCTCCCGAAGTTTCGTGAAGTCCCTCTCCTTGTTGAGAGACTAATGTGCCTCTAACATCTGTGTTAACATTAGTATAATCAACGGTTAAGCGGTCAATGACTTCAAGTCTGGCGGGGCGTTATCTCATGATCAACGGTGGTGGTTACATGTCTGAACTATTTACGGGACTGTTTTTTCAATGGTTTGATCCGCAACAAATTTAGAAAATGCTAACTAACTATAACTTAACAGCTGAGAAAATCAGGAACTGAAAGAATGCAGCTCCATAGAACTGAAGGTAATCTTCTGCAAGGATCTCAGTGCCTTCAATTTCTTCAACAAGCTGTCCGTCTACTCTGCTGTCTCCATCTTCAACGACGAAGTGAAGAAAGAAAAACAGAAGAAACATCTGCGGCAGCGCCATAAGACGCTGGTTGATAGAGAAGGGGACTGCAACCCTGAATGAAACCACACAATGCAATTCGACATGAATGACGTGTGCCTGGTTGACGAGTTTGATAATTCCTTTGTAGAATTCGACATGCAATGTGAGAGCGTCATTGGCAAGAAGAGCATTGGAAAAGTCTGGTTGCCATTCGCGGACTTGATCGATGACCAGTGCAATGAAGCAGTCCGGTTTGTGAGCTACCAGTTTCGAAGTAGCCGTGGTAAGCCTAATGGGGTCCTGAATTTTCTTACAAGGTGATCAAGGACAACAACAACAGTAGAGTTGGAATCCGTGATTCCCAGGAATCCGGTTGCTAGTCTGAATTAACCACAGCCAGTGTTTCTCCTGATCCGGCTGTTAATACAGTCCAATCTCTTTACCCCGCCTTGGACGTGGAACTCCGCCCCGGGATCTAAACATATCCTATCCTTTGCTATCCGGTGTTCGGGCTCCTTTGCCGAGAATTTCAGTTTCTTCTCCAAAGTTCAATTGCCATTGGAGACCAAAACGATATCACATGGCTGCCATCTCTGCTGCAGTTTTCTCTGCCAGCAACTGGGCCTAAAGGTGTGGAGGGTTGGGTACACGCCATGTACACAAAGTGTTATAATACAGGTGGTTGAATTCTTTTTTTAAGTATCACTTGTTTATGACATTTGTTGTAGAGGGCCACATTCCCGGCACACTGATAAATCGCTCACAGGTGTGTCTTGTAATCCATGTCAGCCCTTACCATTTGCAGAGTCTCCAACTCCAAGGACATATTTTGGTAATTACAGTTGCTATGGGAATCCTGCTGGGACTGGACAATTTGGAATGGTTGAGAATAGTACTGGTCATGATGGATGGATTAGTAGTCCGGGGATTATAAGTAGTGATGTTATCCTTCCAGTCCTAGAGTTGGGAATGGGAACGAGGAATGGCACTGTTGGTACGTAACTGAGTTTAGTTCATGAGGGCTTATATATGTACTTGCATTTCACGATTTTGTGATATAAATGCAGGGTTTTTTCTACCGTACATCGGTATTGAGATGCATCGGCTCAATACATCGGCGCATTTCCTAATTTTGATTAACTGCAAGCCTAGTTTCTAACGTACATTATTTCATTCACCATTTTTATTGCATTGTTCATTTTCTCGACTAGCTAGCCAGGCAGCATTTCCTTTTGGATTCATTTGAAGTACGATACATGCACCGCTTTTTTTTCTAAATAGAAGTATATAGTCATTAGTCAGGGTCAGGCTGTAGTTTTGGTGTCTTCTTGACAGGACGACAGAAGAAGCTCCCACGCCTGCCACTCGGTCCGCTACGGAGAATTTCTTGTGTCATTTGGATGAATATAGATAGCAACATACGAATGGATACAGTTGTGCCTCACTCCCTTCTCAACAATAAAAATCTTGTATGTCATTAGTCATACAGAGTAATATGTCACACGGTTGTATACATCCAACAAGAATGCGAAATCTTCCCTCAATATGTCCTAAGAGAGTTCTAGAACCATGAGAGTTAAGAAGCTTTAGAATTAAATAGGGACCTAGAGCATACAAAATGTTTTGAACTAGTTGGTAATTAAGCACACCTAACCACCCACTTAAGAAGAGAAAACCCCTTCGATTAGCAAAGGGAAAGAAGTCCCACCATTTTCAAAGGACTTCAATGCTTTTCTTGTCCATTGCGGTCCTTCAAGAAAAGTGAAGTTTTCTTTTCATGCTCATCACCAGTAGTTATTGTAAAACTACGAATATATCAAACCAATGGGCTACTTCATAACTATGAATATAAACCGCTTTTGATAACATTTGACAACAAAATTCACAAGTAATTTGTATCGAAAAACAAAGAAAATACAAGTGTTTTTGTCGTTTTTGGAGAACATTTTCTTCAATAAAACACTTCAAGTTGTTTAAACACTTTTAACCAAAATGCTTACAAGAAAAAGTGTTTTTTTCTTTTTTACAGAAGAAGTCCCAAATAAGCATTTGAGCATAACTTAATTTAAAGAAATTAATCCAATTATTGCAAATTAAGTCAGGTTAGACGCGTTTGAATATTAATTAACTCAGAGTATCAACCTAGGCAATCCTGTTATGGTGACTCAGTACTACTCTACCCCAAAGGGTGGAGTTGATGTTGATGGAGAAGCATATGCACGAAGTGAACTTATATGATGACTAATTTCATCAAGCCAATTAATTAACTTATATCTTGATCAACTCATATGACTTTTGATCATGCCCATTCAATTTATTGAAAAAGAATCTCAACAAATGAACCTTTTACCTTTGACAAGAATCGAACATAAGTCATCTCACTTACTAGTGAAGAGTAATACTATTAGACCACAGTATTTAAACACTAATTAAGTTATGAAAGAGCTACCCTAGCTTAACAAATAATATCAACTTGTGTTGTTTATTTAATGGAAATAATTAAAGTAATTTGGTGTTTTGCTTTTGTGAAAGACAGCTATAAAGCTTCCATTATTTGTTCAGTACTCTTTTCCTTGCAAAGGAAGAAATCTGTCATGGCTTGAAATATTCTGTCTTCCAGATCTCCAGAAGTAAGAAAAGGGACCAAAAGGACCAAAACCCTAATAGGGTTTGGAAACTTAAAAGGAAACAAAACACATAATCAACAAAGTTCCGAAAATAGCCTCAAAACTTAAAATACCGCTTTGGGATAGTAAACGAAGGAAATTGGCCAAATCGCCCCCATGTCATATAAGCAAAACTGGTGATCAGTCATGTTCCTTGTGTCGTTCCTTTCGAAAAATGTATTATGCATCAATTTCTAACGCCGGAGCCCAGACCTGCACTCCTTGAGTTTTGTTGCCAAACTTACGCCTGTCGATCTCCTCTTCGATACGCTCAGCCATCCGTTCTACGTCAAGCAAGATGTTGTTGATGTAGATAAATTAATTTTAAATAAACTTTCATCACCAAGATCTCAAGTGGGATGCTAATTAATTATATAAAGGAGTCTAAATTATAACTTATATACGTCATTAGACTCATTACAAGTAGATTGTGATTTGTCAATCTATCAAACAATGGTTGATTGAACCGATGTCGTATATAATAGAACTTTGCATTCCTTTCTAAGTACAATAATTCATTATTTTCTTTACTCTAACGTTCACAATGTACTGATGACATAGTTGCAGTGTGTGAAAGAAGACCATGCATAATGTATAAACTTACCCATAAACGTCATGAAATGCAAAATATTATGTACATTAGATTAGTATACGTGTGTGCGCGATTGATCCTATCATTCATCTATCACAAACTTTGATGTTGATTTCAACATAACCATTAACCAAGGTGCAGAATCAAATTTCTGCCAGAATAGAAAGGGACACAATCGTCCTTCAAAAGAGAAATCAATGACAAATGACCCTGGCTGTTTGTCTATAAAATTGATTTATTCTTTATTTCTTATTGAGCAATATGTATTGACTTCACTTTGTAAACGCCACCACTCATATTCAATTATTTTATCATGGAAAATTAATTTAATATTTACTTTTTCTTTATAAGTATTTTTTTTAATTTTAAAAATAGAGTCAATTCATCATTTTGAGAGTCGGAAAGACTTACAAAGGCATTTCAACCGATCCCTATAGCCATCATCAATGATTCACCAATGTCAAAAATTGAACTCAAAACGTGCCGTGTGAAATTCAGGCTTAGAATTCGTCCCTAACTACTGATTCACTCCCCGATGGTTTTTATAAGTTGTTAACTTTGATGATTAAGTTTGGTTTGTATACATGGGCATAACACAACTTGCATTCTAATATGTAGGATTATTTCAGTACTTTTACATTCAGCATGCACATAACTCATATAACATTATTCCATTTTTTTATGCACCTAACTCCAGAACTTAGTGCATGAGCAACGAATATATATAGCTTCACCTTTTTCCTCCATTGAATATTACTTTTCACCGGCTGCTTTACTAAACTCTCACCGTCCCAAACTCCTTTTCATTGCCTTTAATTTCTTAGCACCCTAATAAAGTGAAATATTTACCCCCAGCTGGGAGATTTTCATATCCTCAGAACCACTTTATATACCCACCTGCATGACATTACTTGGCTAATACCAGGGACATAATCGTCTTCAATCATTAATTAACATATGTTTTGTGCACCTAAAATAACCATCGTCATCAAGCTTTTTCTCCAAAAAAGTAGATCGTACGTCCCACATTTGTCCACAAGTCGTGTATGACAAGGATGCATGGTTCCACTTGCGTAAAAAGATCATGAACTCCATGTGGCACACTGTACAGTGCTACAAGAAGTTTCCGTTCCTGATTTTGTTCTAATTTATTTTTCTTATTTTTTGCTTTACACTTTCACCCCACTCCATCACCAAAAAGTAGAAGCTTTTTGCTTTCTATATGAACCCCCCTAAGGCTCTTGTATTCCTTCATGCAAAATAATCAAGCTTCCATCATATTCTTTCTCTTGAGCATCTCACATTTCCTTAAATATTCTTTCTTCAAAGGGTTTCGTTCACTTGAATATATAGGGTTTCCTTGCTTTTTTGATCGAAATCTAGGGTTTCCTTGCTAACTCATTGCAATTGTGACTAATTAAGCAAGAAAATAATCATGAAGAATAAGGCTTCTGTTTTCTTGAAGCAGATAATCACATTGTTGAGCTCAATAGCCAAAGCCAAGTCCCTTGCCATCAAGAGCAAAACCAGCGCCGCTAAAGCTCGCCTAATAATGTTTTCATTGGTGAAGAACAAGAAGGTTTTGATGGACACTGTGTCGCACAAGATCCACACTGTGTCGCACAAGATCCACAGCCTTTTAGGTCACGATCACCGTGATCAAGAGGAGGAGGAGGAAGGAGACCAAAACAAGGCGCTTGTTCTCTACAATGCCATGGCCAGTGAGTACTCGCATACAGTTGGTACTTCGAGCTACATGCGAAGGTACAATGGTGAAGATGAGGAGGAGGACGATGACGATGATAAGTACCCTGATCTCAGGCACTCGTTGTTCGATGAAAATGAAAACTTTGACGATGTCAAAGATGGCGGGTCTGTGATCGATCTGGTGAAGAATTCGAAAGAGGAAGGACAGGATTTCAAGCTGGAAGACGAGATAGACCACGTTGCGGATTTGTTCATTAACAGGTTTCACAAACAAATGCGCTTGCAAAAGCTTCTATCCTTCAAAAGGCATCAAGAAATGCTCGACAGAAGCGTCTGAATATTCTGACAAATCAACACAAGATAATTACTATGTTGTTTACATTAATTAACAAGAAGTATTGTTATCAGTATTCCAATATAATCATATATTGCACTTTTCTCGTGAAAGAGAACAAGAAAGGTAAGAGTGTAAGATGATTATTTCAGAATGCTTATAACAATTCTCTAATTAATTACGTGTAGGATGAATCGATCGAACCCTATTATTTGGCATCAAACAGGTTAAACGTATCTGATTTGGCTATCTCATGCATCTATTATTGGCCCAGCTTTTCAGAAAATTTGAGCATGGCTGGAAGGTGCTTTGGGCTCTGGGGCATTTTTTTATTGCCTTGTAATTTTACAAGTATAAATATCGCTGTAAAGCTGTTAGCAATGTATACTTTTTGGAATGGAATAAAGGTTGGAGTGAGATTCCAGTGCGCACTGCCACTGTTAGATCTGGTAACGTATGCAAGTCAAGTCGTTGGTGGCGCTTCTTTTTTCTTCTCCCAGTCACAAAGTCGATCGTTGCACTACTGCCAACAACCTTGGCAGTGGGGTGCACCATATACCTGTAATTAACCAACTTTAGTCTTATTCGATATGTAATAAAGGTTTCCTAAAAAAAATATGTAACAAAAGTTAGATCCACACGTATTAAAGAAGGTGATCAACAAATGGATTGTGTTTGTAAAAACTATACACACAAATTAGTTGATGTGTGTTGTTTGAGACGGCTCAACCTAAGGCCTTAGACAACAATAAGAAAGAGGCCATCCATGCCTTCCTGATACAATATTTAGGGTTAAGTCGGGATAACTACCAAATTTTCAGCAAAGATTCAAAATTGGTCCTGTCCTTTTAAAAAATTTAAATAATTAACTATCAAATATTAATGATGCGGGCAATTATTAAATAGGTTTTTTACTCTCAAATCATTTATGGAGCTTTGAATCTCCAAATTGACGCAGTTTAGTTAAACAAATGTATGATTTAAATTTGCTAAAAGACGCCGATTTGAGGAATTACATCTCCAAAGACAATTAGTAGAGACAAACTTTAGTATTTCTTCGTTAAAAAAAAAACTTTAGTATTTGTTCACTTCATCATTTGATGCTAGAAACATCATCACACTTAGTGTTGGTAAAGTTATTACTTAATGCCAGTGTCCTAATGGGTGTCTAACTTTTCAAACGTTAGGTAGTTATTTTAAAGTTGTAAAAGGTTGAGAGATTAATTTGGAATCACTCCAGAAGGTTGGGTACTTATCCGTACTTAACCCTAATATTTATTGCATGGTTGAGTAAAAACAATTAATATTTAAAAAGGAATAAAGTTTAATTGCAAGTGCTAGATTGTTGTCTTCATTTTTAACCCACTACATCTCGACTTCAAACCCTCTCTCCTTCCCTTAACAATGTAGAATACCAATATTGTTATACATAATGTAAAGCATATAGAGCTGTTATAAAAATGAGACATTTTTTTTAATATGTGGCCCAATACACAAGCCTTGTTATAAGACGGATGACGAGTTTATACTTTAAGATGTAGAATTGCTGAAAGAAAATTGAAAACAATTTATGTTGGAAAGCATCGCAATAATCTCCGCGGCATTTTCCTCTCTTTTATCTTTAAAAGACTTTCATGGTACGAATATACAATAGCATTTTGTATCGACAATACAATGACATGTACAAGTTTCCTTTTGTATGGACATGGTGCGCCGATAACAAGTTGTTGTGTCTTGACGAGTATTCATTCGGTTTATAATTTGGGTTGATCCAAGCCCGCCAAGTATTTGCGTTTCCGAATCCAAAGCCCAGGTTCAGACCATGGGGTCAGTAAATTTTGAAAGCCCAAAATGGGTCGATTCATCATTCGACGTGGCAGCCCACGCGAGCCAAAATGGCGGGAAAGGTTCCCGCCAAAAAGCAGAAGCCTCCTCTCGTATGAGGCCTAATGGCAGGGAAATTCCAATTTCTGAATTGCAAGTTCAGCCGCATAGAGAGAGAAAGAGAGAATCACAGAGCGTGAGAGAGAAAGAAACGAACTTTAATTTAAGGAAATGGCAGATAATCATCCGTCGACGCCGGATTCGCCGACGTCGGTCGGGTTCAACACCGATCAGCTGCCGCACACGAGCCGCACCTCCGAGAACTTCTCATCCTCCTCTTCCGACGACGAGGCCGCCGTCGACCCTGAAATCGTCCGAGATGAACCCGACGACGACCCGCTCCTTGAAGAGGAGGAGGGAGAGGATCTCTTCCACGACAATTTCTTGGAGTCAGTACTTCAGTTTCCTCTCTCTCTCTAAAAAGCATGATGTTTTTCAATTTATTTTATTTTCGTAGTTTTGATTTTCGAGAAATGATTGTTGTGGATGATTAATTAGTGATTATCGGAGAATGGATGGGCACGATCAATACGAGTCGGTGGGGCTGGATGATTCCGTTGAGGACGAGAGGGATTTGGATCAGATCATGGCCGACCGCCGGGCCGCGGAAGTCGAGCTTGATACCCGCGACGGCGTCCACACCTCCCGCAAGCTCCCCCATCTTCTCCATGACCAAGGTAAGTAAATTCTGTTTCTGTGAATTTAATGTAACAATTTCAGAATTAGGTTTTTGATGTTGGTGAAATGTTGAGAGTGTGTTGGCATTGTGGTTGCAGATACTGATGATGATAGCTACCGGCCTTCGAAGAGGGCAAGGGCAGATTTCAGGCCTCCGAGAAGCTACGATGATACAGATGGAATGCAGAGTTCACCCGGAAGATCGCAGTCACAGCCTGAACACTCCAGAGAGACTGATGTTGACGGCGATGAGGTTCTATGCAAGTTTGAACAAATATTTCCTCCAGCTTTCTTCACAAGCATGATCCACGTCATGATTCACTTGCTGGAGGAGGCACTTCTAGCCGGACCTATCAACTATCGATGGATGTATCAGATAGAAAGGTATTTAATTGCCAGAAATACTTTAATTCGTGATGTATGTACGATTTGACTAATTTTACACATTATGTTTTTTTTTGATGCAGACTACTTGGTCAATGGCTCATTCCGTACGGAAAGGTTGGAGTCTAGAAAGCTCCAAATAAAGGTAGCACGGTACTACATGTGGAACAACATTCTCGCCTGAAGATCCTACACTAGACCACATCTTCATTGCCTAGCGCCTCCCGATGACCTAAAGGTTCTAAGCTCAATCCACAAAGGCATTTGTGGAAATCACTCCGGAAGCCGATCCTTAGCGCAAGAGGCTCTTAACGCAGGGTACTACTGGCCTACCATGCATCAAGATGCTAAGGAGTTAATGCAAAAGTGCGACCGCTGCCAATGCTACAAGATGGTATTAGCATTACCTGCCAGCGAGCTACACTCACAGATGAGTCCTTGGCCGTTTATGTAGTGGGCAATCGACTTGGTAGGGCCAATGCAACCCGCTACTGGGGGGCAAAGGCATGATGATCGTGTCAACCGATTACTTCACCAAATTGGTAGAAGTAAAGCCCATGACAACCACGACTTAGGCGAACATAGAGCGCTTCATATGGAGGAACATTATTTGCCGATATGGCATCCCAATCCATCGTCACCGAAAACAACCTCCTGTAATTCGTGGGCAAAGATTTGGCAAAGTTCTTCCAAAAGTATGGCATCAAGCAACACATGTCCATGCCAAGATATCCTCAAGGAAATGGGCAGACCGAAGCATCCAACAAGATGATTCTCGACCGCCTTAAGAAATCCCTCTCCGACAAGAAGGGAAAGTGGCCAGACGAACTCCCCGGATGTCTATGGGCATAACGCATGACCAAACGACGAGCCACTGGGGAGACTCTTTTCTCTTTGGTATTTGGTTCAGAAGCAATCATTCCTCCCAAATGTCATTGTGCCAAGTATTAGCACTCTACTACCAAGCATTGAGCAGAACAGTAAGGAGATGGCCACAAGCTTAGATCTAGTAGAGGAGAAGCGCGAGCAGACCATCACCCACATCGCAGCCTACTAGTAGCAGCTCATCTCTAACTACAATAAAAGGGCCAAGATCCGGTAGTTCCAACTCGAAGATCTAGTCCTAAAAAAAGCCTTCATCATTGCACATAGAGAAGGCTCCAAAAAAATGGATCCCATCTGGGAAGGTTCGTACATGATCATCAAAGTAGGCGGCAAGGGTAGTTACACCGTCACCACCATGAACGACAAAGAGATCGACAAGCAGTGGAGCGCCTATAATCTGAGGAAGTACCATGTGTGACCTCCCGCCACATGAAAGCCCGAAGACTCAAGGAGCTAGACGGGCACCACCTCACAATAGGCCTGGCAATTCCTGACACGACCCGATAATTCGACACGATACGACACGAAA
>JAOTRO020168582.1:0-12650 GCA_028566515.2 Pyracantha coccinea | reverse complement strand
CCACTCCTAGCTTCCTTGAGACTTCACTAAGCTCACTGTGATCTTGGTTTGAGCTAAAAATCAACCATTTAAAAGTTCATGAATATTGACAAATTCGAACCTTCGAAAACCGACGTGAAACGGAGAGTTTCTTACCTCGAAATGGATCTAGATGTATTCGTATGAACCTTACGATCACGATGGTCTTCTCAAAACCTTTGATCCGTGCCTATAAGCTTGAGTTCAAGCTTGGTCCGTGTGTATGGAGGAAGAGAGAGTGAGAGAGAACTTTCGCGAGAGGAGAGAGAATGAGAAATCAGGGATTCGTTTCAGCATAAAAAAAAATCCATAATGAAAGGTGTAAACACCTTTCGGAAAAACCGGAGGGGAATGATGAAAAGGTTAGTGTGATCCCTACCTAACCACACCCATTATTACTCTTAACTGCACATTAACCCCGATTAATTTTACACTATTGCAAATTTTCGGGACGGGTTGTTACATTATGTATATATTGTATTAATATATTTTGTTTGACGTTGATCAGTAGCATGTGTATTATTTATAGTGCTACGAATTCATGGATTAATTCAACATATTATTTGCATGTCACACTAATTACATTAAGTTGCTCATATATAATTTGCAAACCTACATTTCTTAGCACAAACACATACTTTAGATGGTAGGTTTAAGTTCTCCAACGATGCATTATTAGGTATGCACATTACAGACTTAAAGTCGTTATACGTTAGTTTTTCTATGAGTATGTTTTTTCTAAGAGAAATGAATTTCACTCTTCTTTTTTTTTCCTCTTAGCCTGTTTATCTCATTATTCTTCTTTGATTTATTCACTCACAATATTAAAAAAAAAAGAGATTAACTGATGCGTTAGCATAAATGTTAAACTTATTCTGTATTTTTGTTTAATGTTTGATACACTTTTTCATTCCCAAATCCATATTAAAATTTGATTTTATTGACGTGCTCTCTAGCAATTGATTTATGTTTGACTTTCGAGTTTCGACAATAAATGTACCTAAATGGAAAAATAATGAGTATATATACGAAGATAAGTATAAATAACAAAAACCCTCGGGTATGTAAGAATCGATATGAAAGCATTGGTACACAAGTTTTGTGAGGAATGAAAAACTTTAGTGAGAATCGATATGAACGCATTGGTATGCAAGTTTTCGGTATGTAAGAATCGATATGAAAGCATTGGTACGCAAGTTTTGTGAGGAATAAAAAACCACACATGTTCATGAATAATTTTGAAAATACCTTTTTTCTGTGTGAGTACAATGATATTTCTTACACTAAAGGAAGAAGGAATTCGGTTAAGCCACTCAATAGGTAACCTGATTTGGTATCAAATTTGACATCCACGAGATTCGAACCTAAAACCTCTCACTTACAAATGAAGACGAATACTACTAAACCGTAATATTGAGTGACATAATCATACCATATTGAAGTATTTTTTTTCAACGTAAAGTGAATGATTGAAATTTTAAGGCTATTATTAATGACTCCTCAATTTGGACATTTTTTTTATTATCAAAACCAAACAATGTTGTTTCCAAACAAAGCGTTTTTCTTGCGGCTGGGGTGTGGCAGTGCCCAGGTGTCACGTCTGTGGCACTGCTGGAGTAGATTGCAGCTCGACATGGAGTTCAGCTGGCTCAAGCGAGGGGCTTTTTATTTATTTTTTTATTTTTTTATTTCACGCTGTGATTGAGAGCGACTCCTCGAAGGCATACTTAACAGGACTTACTCGGACTCGTGGGCAGTGGGTATGATTGCGGATGATGTGTTACAGGTTACATCCTCTTTTTCAAATTTGAATTTTGTTTCTCTTGTTTATGCAATAGGGTTCCATCGTTTAACAAAGTTTGCTTTGTCTATTAGTATCTATTAGCAATAATTTAGTTTGGACCGAGAAGCCTCCTACTCTTATTCAGGATGCGAAGTTTGCTTTGTCTATTAGCAATAATTTAGTTTGGACTGAAAAATCTTCTATTCTTATTCAAGATCTCCTCCTCCAACACATATGTAGCTCTTAATGAGCTTATTTCTATTTAATACAACACTTTCCTTTCAAAATAATAATAAAAAAGCGTTTCCTTGTTAATGCATATGTAGGAAAAAAAATTGTTGCACAAAATAAAGGGAGAAATAATTTAGTTAATGCATATGATGACTGACATATGATTAAAGGACTAAAGTCAAATTTTAATCTCACATAAGATATTAATTAAAAAGTAATATCTTTAAGTACCTTAAACCCTCAACCTTTTTAGTGTTATTCTAAATTTGTCTCAATTTTTAACGGAAAAATTAATTGGCTTTGACGAATCTGATATTTTCAATTAGTTAGTACTTGTTTTGAATGTTTAAAAAGATTGAGACTAATTAGAATGACGCTAAAAGATTAAGGAGTTTTAAGATTCAAAGTTTAATATATCATTTTTATAAAAACAATATTAGGGCGGAGGAGCGAGAGAGAAAAAAGTGTGGATGTCAATTCCCCTTCTCAAAAGAATGTGACTCCACCGACTATCAATAACCTAATCATGTCAATTGCCTTGACTATCAAGTATACTAATACTAGTCTTTGACAAACATCACATCGGTATATATCCGATTACTCTCCAAATTCCTTTGTTTCGATACCTTGCCCAATTTATATGTGATCAATTTAACCCACGCCTAATTAACGATAAAAATTAGCTAGCTAGACACACATAAAAATTAGCTAGGAGATGATACTTTACCACAGTGTTGAAAACAATCATGCTTATACACTTTTGTGTGCGTTCAATTCTCACTGATTTTCTTCCTCTTTAACAACTGACTGTCTAATTCACTATGATTACGGTCTTTAACATTTATCATTCCATTTTGCACGCGAACAAGTTTTCAGGTGAAAATAGCAGTCTATCACAATCACCCCCAGAAGAAAAAAAAGGTTTCTGACTATACCTTTACTCCCTACATATTCCTCCATAATTACGACGAGATTTCTTACTTGTAATTGTCAAAAACTGCGAATCAAAGTCCTTGGTGGTTTCCCAACTCATAGTTATCTGTGATATAGCTAGGTTCGTGTGGGGTAGCAGTTCTTTTTGGAAGAGACTTGGCAAAAAAGGTCTAAGGAAGCAAGTAGAAAAAAGTGATCGATACATCCCATTGCATGTCACTGCAATTGATGTTATAAGAAAAAGAAAGAAAGAACAACACTTGGTGGATTCTCATCCGATCAAATACCACATTATTGCTTCGTTTTGACCACTCCATGCATGAATATATGAAAGTAGCTTAGCTAAGCTCTTGATCTGACTGACGAACATCATTATATATAGTCCTTTCACCTTTGTGCCATGTCTTTTTCTTCCCCCATTCATTCACATTTCATTTTTCAAGCTAGCTCCTATGTAACCCTAGCCTCTAATAGATGAATTATAGGCTTTGAGTTTAAGTGGAACACTGTGTGGTTGATGCAAAGGGTGAAAACGAAGACAACGGTCACAAACTTTTGTGATGCATGCTTTCCAATATCCACTACGTACCTAGCAAGGATTGAATTGTGCAAAGACTGTTGGGCTGAACATGTGAATCGTTAACCCTAATACTAATACAGAAAGAGAATATGATATTATAACTGAAAACGAATGGGAGACTTGGAGGGCAATATACTATGGGGAAATGATTTCTATATATACCTCTATTTAATTTTTGTCTCTTGATTATTTTATAATTTATTCGATTCAACGACCAGAGCATACATGAGTATGTAGTGGGAGAAAAAGGTTAGTAAACTCTAAACCCTAGTCATGATCACTTCCCTAAATTGTGTAAGACTTTAAACTCTAAACCCTAATTTACTTTCCTCATGGGGAATAAAACTCTCAACAACAAGACGTAAGTATGGTGTTATGTTGCGCGTGATAATGGCGCTGCCCCACATAGGATGGGATATGGGTCTTATCCATTAGAGAAGAAACGTTTTTAGGTTTCGTATTGAAGACACTGCAATTTTTGTTGTACTCGCGAGAGAAATATTTCAGTGTGCAGGAAAAACTGCTCAGTTCATTAAGTATAATAATATAATTAGTTTGAAATTTGAAAAACTAAATTTTCAACAATTGTATTATTACACTTAATATATCAATCCCATATTTCCGGCATATTAAGAAATCTCTCGTACCTATAGGTCGATGCATGCTTATGGAGGGAGGCGCACTTGTGGTTCAAATCATATTGATAAATGGTACCAGTTTAGAGGAGGAATTTGGGAAAAAGTGAGAGCTCGGAAAAAAAAATGCTCATAATTATAGTGAGAGATGTTATTATTGAGACATACAATTGATGTGGTTAAGATTAGATACGTGAAGTTTACAAGATGCTATATGATATCTCCAACAAGTCATCAAGGCCTCACTAGATCAACTTTCATGATATAGGTACACTTTTATATCGTAGCGTTGTGTTATGTCAATCAAGAATCATACACCGTTATGTGTAAATGTCTCTTTACATGATATTGTATAATTAGCATGAACTGTTACAATGGTGATGTATGCATGCCATAAAAATTGCTCTCCACCATATGAATACATTTAAAGTTTAGTGTCAAAGAGAGTTAACTAACAATATAAGATGAAATTAATGTTATTCATGTTAGGAGAAATTTTCCTTATAAAATTATTTTTAGTTGTCCTGTGGTGTTACTAAATTGCAAATTCACTTAGGTTATAACACGTTTATCTTTTTAATATTGCTATACCATGGATTTTCCTTAAGAAAACGATAAATACCATATCACAAATCCATAAAAGATTAACTTTTATTGTCAACACATATTATAACAAGTGAGAGTCCTATAGACAGTGTGACTGTAACACCAAAAAAATTTCCCTCGTCATTGGGTTTTGGAAAACTTCGCTAGATGATTTTACCCACCTTCTTTTCCACTTCTCATGTTCCTTTACCTCATGCTATGCCCCTGTCCTTCCCCTCTCTCATATTCGGCCTCCTTGCATGGACCACAAAAACACTGAGCCTTCGTGCATGGACCACTCAACCACTTAACCCTTCCTCACTGTTTTTCCTAACCCCACCCTCACCCCACGCCCACCCCCTCCCCCTCCCCCAAGAAAAAACAAAAGAAATAAATTGACCAAAAAAAGGTCCAAACTTTTTGAAAGATATATGTGGGAATCCAATCTCTGTTCATGAATCTGTACATTTAATTTCCAATAATGTTCCACCCAATCTTTGGTAGCATTATTTGTACTTGGTATTGTTAGGGATATGAGTGATTTTCGGACCGATAAGATCGAAAACAACTTTTCTAATTTTTGTTACAAAATTTCGGAAGCGGATCAAAATTTTTATATTCGGAATTATTGGAATAGGAGTATGTAATCTCGGCAATTTTAAATTTATTTAGGAAATTCACAAATTCAAAAGGGTCATTTTGGTTCTGTCCCTAGTCAGCCTAATTGTTAGGCTGAAACCTTATTTGTTTAAATATTTTGATTGAGACCTTAACACCATTTAAGGTATTTAACTCTTGAGCTTATGCATTTAATTTCCCACTTATAAAATTTTAAAAAATTCAAATAAAATTTTAAAATAATAATTACTTAAAATTTTCATATAGTTCTAGCAAAAAAATAAAGCACTTACATAATTATTAATATATTTTAAAAATTAACTATTGATATATTTCAAAACATAAAATAAATACATATAATTAGCATGGGTACATTCAACAAAACAAGTATAGGTACAAATTAAATTAAACAATATAGGTAAATATTAAAATTTGGACGTTCCAACTTGCACCCCTAGTCAGGGACGAAGAAACTAGCTAGCTATATCTTTTCATTATCCCTCTTTCTTCTTCGAATTTCATATATATCAAGGTCATCTATACATAATATGATTATTAATTTTCCGTCAACCTTGAGTTTATCGGGATCTCAAAGGAAATCAAACACTGCACTTCAAGTTCAAAGCGAATGCTCTATATTTTAGACCTTTTTCAAAAGGTCGAGAAAACGAATGTAAAAAGAGAGAAAAAAAGAAGGAGATGATCTACTTTGTTAGAAACCCTTAAGCAAGTTGTTAATTACAATATGCCTTGCCTGCTTAATTAGTAGTTCTCCTGTGCCTCTTCTGGGGAAGCATGCACGAAAACTTGCCATCTTTAGGCTGTAAGGAGAGGGAAAAAAACCCCAGAATGGTGAAAGGTAAAAGGCCACCAACCATATATATAAACCCCACAAACTCTTCAGCTACTGCTGCAGGTGATATGAGTCATATAGATGAGGAAAAAAAAAGAAAGGAAAAAAAAAAGTCACAAAAGGACATATAATAGAGCAAAGCATGAGTTCGATGATGCTGTGTTTATTGCCCTTTCTATGTGATGTCACACCACCCACCAGGTATCTTACGAGACCTGAGTTTTTTTTCGTTTATTTTCCAGTTACTTAAACATACTTGTCAGAAAATGACAATCCTACTATATCGATTGATTCTAACCATTCATACTTATATTCAATAAATAAAAAAACGACTGTGATAACTGGTATATCTTCGTAGACCTTGGAATTTGAATTTGCGAATGATCAAGGGTTAATATTTTGCCCTCCACAAAGAGTTTCATTTTCAATTACAAACTTGGCTTATTGATCTAACCATCGATTCGAGTCTATATTTGTTATATTGGATTTGGAATATTGGCCAAATTCTTCTCACCATATAGAGTATTCACATCAGGTAGCTAGAGTGATTGAAATTGAGAACTTTGGGGCAGTTTAACTGTTTAAGTCTACTTTTGGAGATTTTCTATTATGTCCGCATGTATAGGGATCCTTGGGCGTTTTATTTTCATCAAGAATTCTTGGTCGTTGGAAATAACCGCACATCTAACATTTCATTCATCATCAACATGCATACCCGATTATAATAGAATATTATTATTTTTGTCCATGCAAGTGACAAAGAAGGAATATTAATTCACTGCCTTCTTGCATGAGGCTTCACGTAGACAAAATTTTCCATTTGATGAAGCAGAGAAATGTTGGACTTTTAACTAGAAATACTGAGGAGGCTTTAGAAGTTTTTATACCGATTTGTTCACAAGGGCGGCTATGGAATATTTGGCCTAGGCATGATAGCGGCATTATTGGGGAAGGAAGTAGCTTGCTAGTGCAGCTTACCCAAGGTGCATGTTGCTGGGTCAATTCATGCTTCAACGCACTTTCACCTCGTGTTTTCTACAGTGTTGTGCCATACTTTGAAAATTACACGGTTCAGAAGAACTCTAACTCATTTATTTGGATGATCCTTCTTCCAACCCCATAGAGAGGCCCGGAATTATTGATTTAAGAATTTAGAATATTTTTCTAGTGACTTCGATCCCTCAAATTTGTGTGTATATAAATATATCATGAAAAATGAGAATATTTTGACGTATTTATCATTGTTTGGTGGAATTTGTCAATACAAAAAATATGACAGGGAAATTGAAATGCGTGTTATTTCGAATTTGTTGCCCTATCATCCTCAATTTAAGCAAGATGATGTTCTTTCAAAGCACATAGTTTTGTCTTCCCTTCAAAGGCAACATTCCCTCTGGCTAGTTATACCTAGGCCCATGCACGATCTCGGTTTTTTTCATCACTGGTCCATTGTTTCAGTATTAGCGAAAAAATGTGAAACCCTACGTACCTAGCTAAATTGTGAGCATGAACATTCGAAGTTTGATTGTTCGCAAGGGCAAAGTATCTTTATTCAAATGACATATTTGATTTGTGAATTTTTTTAACGAAATTTGATTTGTGGATTATCGTATATGAAGTTCGTACTAATGCATTTTGTCCCTTTCAGGAATTGAATTGTGACAGAAAATTTGAGAAGGCGGAGCCTACAACACGAAAACGTTGTCACATGCCATGCATGAAGACAATAAAAACCTTATAAAACATGCGACAAGGATGCAATATTATAATTAACGCCATTTTTGTCAAATCCTTTTCCTACATTTCCCACATTTTCTGGGTTCACATTGTTTCGTTTTCATTCTCTGTACAGTTAACGGCTTCCATACACCAACTGGTATCCAGAGAGCGACCCAGTTTGAAGGGTTTCCAACTACCACCATAGGCCCCCCCAAACAAACTCATCATCGATCCTTGCTGCTCATTTGCTCCCCAGAGAACATTAATCTAACTCTTAACCTCCAAACAAATACCAACCAGCCACAAACGTACACCTTTGCTTTTGTCATTCTAATTAAACAAGAGGGTCATCTAAGCTACGAATTCGCATTAGAATGAGAAGACGTTTGATATATGCCTTAATTAGTAGAGATTGGCAGAGATATCGTCTATCTAACAGTTACAATTGCGTTAACTTATAATGCGTATTCATATTCTATATAAAAAATTAACATACTCCAACAAGTTTTCATTCCTACACTAAAACATAGTTAAAAACCAAGACCCTGTACAAATTACGGAAGATAGGTGAAGAATGAATCAAAGGCCTAGATGTTGCCGCTTGTCAGTATATAGGATAGGTTGTTATAAGGGTTGTTATAAGTAGTTACAAGGTTGTTAGAATCTTATCCAAGTGGCAAGCTTTCATTACAAGATTTAGTACGTTTGTTTCTGTATAAAACACAACTGTAAAGATTACTTCATCATCAAGAAATATACAAGCTTTCTCTCAAACAATCTTGAGCTCTCTTTCTCTCTGATTCTTCTTGAAATTTCCTCTTTACTTTCTTCAATCTTTCTCCAATCTTGACAATCACATGCGTGCACGTGATTGATTTCTTATCATTGATGTAGTCATGTTTTATCGTGAAATACATTATGCAGTTATAAATCATTCTCGCTTAATTGCGATTGAGTGAACACAACCGTCCCCTGCAAATTACATGTACAATTGTCTTACCAATGCATCAGATCAATCAAATCGGGTGTCCTTGGTTGGCACAAGGAATGACTATTATTTTCTTTTTTCTCTTTGGATGGAAAATAGCTAGTGCCTTTTTCTTTATTTTTTATTTTATTTTATTTTTAATTTTTAATTTGAGGAAACGATAGATGTTATATATTAGGAAAAGTCATTACAAAGTTCGCTCATGGAAGAGATACATCCTTGAAGAGGACATCCAGTAAAATCCCTGGAGGGGTTACAACCCAAATACATTCATGAACTAAAGTAATTCTGCACCATACAAATTCCCCTACATGGACTCCACCCCCACTGGGTTCCCCAAAAATGAACATCGATGCCGCTTGGATCTCATCCCATAGGCTAGTTGGTGTCGGGCTCATTGTTAGGGATGACTCTGGAGGTTTTTTAGTAGCTAAGGCTGCAAATTTCAGGGATACCTCCTCCCCTCTTCTGGCGAAGCTCTTGTGGTTCGATCGGTGGTGATTTGGGCGATTTTTAGGGGATTTCACAACATTATCTTTGAAACTGATTCACTTCATATTGTAGAAGCTTTCGGGGACCCTTCAATTAACCTTTCCCCTATTGGACAGATTATTGAGAACATCAAGGCCATCCGCTCCTCAATCACTGAAGCTTGCTTTACCCACACTCACCGTCACGCCAATCAAGCTACGCATAGACTTGCTCGGTTTGGATAATGACTAGTGCTAGTCTTATAGAGACTTAATTATCCAATTATAAACATGTTGATGTACAAACATTGGAGATTTGAATTGGTGATGGGGACGCAAGGTGACAACTGAATTTAAGGGTCCTTCTCCTATAACCCCTAACAAAATTTGCAGTTGGAAGGTCAGTGACTTCTCCCATCTTTCAATTTCACAGTCACAAATAGACGTGCTCTAAATTATACGTAAGGCTCAATTGCATTAGGGTTGCAATTTGGATTCAAAATGACAGTTCTGACTGAGATGGGAATGTATCTTCAAATTTGGAGATAATTATTGAATTTCGATTAGTGCTCTAAGAATTTCAAGATTACACTAAATTTCGAACATTTGGAAAATGAAATAAAAGTTTGTGAATCTTTTTGGAATTGAATTGGAACCTTTGTTTCTGATCCGATTCATTAAAAAATAACCACTTACTCAATCGCATGGTCAATTTCTTGGTAGCATATTCATATTGCGTCAAGCAGTTTTGTGAGAGGAGTAGTACAAGAGGTAACAAATAGAGTGGTTTTTTATTTTTATTTTTTACAATTTAACTAAGCGATCAGTGATGATTAATCACCATGTCATAAGACAAGTAATAATTACAGAAAATTAATTTGACAAATCCATGACATAAAGATAAGTCACCATATTCAAATACAATCAACCAAATTTCCAAAATTGTTCATAAGCTTTTTCCAAAAATAGGTCCAGTTGAAAACTAGCACAATAATTTGAGGGGCATCAAGACAAAAGTATAGTTTTGAAGAGATGGAAAATCAACAATATGTGAGATTTTTTTCAAAAAATAGGACATGTGGTTCGTTATTATTGATCTATGTTATTGGGTTGCGATACGACATTCTGAAATCAACTTCTAAGCGTTATCCCTATAACATCAGTCCTTAACAAATTAACAGCATAAATTATTTAATTAATAATGTGATCAAGAAAGTATACTGTATATAATTAAAAAAACAGCATCGAAGTTTCAAATTATCTTTGATAATTTTTTTAAAATTTTTTTTATAAGCTTCTTATTTAAGTGTGATTGTGTAAATACTAAATTAGATTTGATTCTAGTTATTCTTCCCTATTAGGACTTGTATTCCTTGGAGGAGAATGATTTCTTCTCTCTCTTATGACTATAAATAAAGGCACTGTGCAGGGGGAATAACACATCCTCTACACAACCCTACAAACACATCTCTCTCTATATTTTCTCTGTGCCGCCGGTCCCCCTCTCCTTGTCAGTTAAATATAGGCCACAACACGTTATCAGCACGCTTCTACCGCTACGCTTAAGAATTTGACGTGGAAGTTTTCTGCATCAAACCAATTCATCAATATCATCGCGCAATCAGGTTCTTTCAAAACAACGAATTTTATCTCGATATTTTTGCAGCCCTGATATCATGAACATTCATCATAATGCATAACCCAACTTTACATTTTTCGAATTTTAAATTCTACATAAATTGTGTATGCATTATATTCATAATTATTTAATTATGTGAATTTGATATTGCCATGAATTGCATCAAATATATGTCCATGCATTAAATTATTTATATGAATATGCATTGAATTAATCTGGAATTAAAAGAAAAAAATTAATTAAAATTAGGGTTTTCCATGAAGCCCATCCCGCAAGCAGTTGACTTCCAAGCCACACTGCGTCGAACAACTAGCCCTAGGCCTTCAGCCTGTGTGGTTGAGCTGATCTGCGAGACCACGAACCCGGAGCCATGGGCTCCTGGTCTAAAACCCAAAAAAAACCCGACACCTTCCATGGCGTATTCTCCCTCACAGGTGGGCCTATAACCCAATTCTGACCTTGGGTCCTCGTCCCGACGACTTGAAGATCGTCCCCCGACGAATTTTGGCCGAGATTTATTTTCAATCTCATCGATTTCTTCAAATTCCGATTCATTTTTTAGGGTTTCTAAAACATTGAGAGTTTTCACTCTTCGTTCACCTTTATGGATCACCAATGAACTCACAGATTTTTGCAGTGATCTTTGTGCCACGACACAACCGCCTAAAGTGGTGGCACAAGTTTTCTTCTTTGGGGAATTTTACGCAACTCGCGTTGGGGTGTCTGGTTCAAAACCCAAGCCCACTTGGGCTTGGCCTGTTCTCGGTGAGCACCAGCCCTTTTGGGCTTTTGAGCTCTTCTAGACCCAACACCGACTTGTTTTGGGCACGGTGTTTTTGTGTCTCGCACCACAAAGGAACACAGCATGCGAGGCTATTATGGTTTCCATGCACCGCGTTGCACCAGATCCCAGCCTATGGGCTGGTGCATCCGTGTCCATGAAGCACCAGACTAGAGCCTGTTTGGGCCTTTGTCTTTAGGCTCGCACTTGAAGCCCAATCCTGTGATGATGGGCCCGCTTGCATACTAGGCTCGTGCCTACCTTAGCTCAGTTCTAGACCTCGACCACAACACCAATTTTTTTTAGCCCACCTATGGGCTTTGGTCCAAAGTTTTGGGCCCCTATTTAAAGAGCCTATTTTTTTAGACAATTTGGGTTTTATAATTTTTCACCCACACTTTAATCTTTGGCCCGAAGTCCAAATAATTAATTCAATTATAATTCTAGAGTTGAAGATCTATTTGCATATTTTCTTGTTGCAAATTTCTGTATATATATGCGTTTGTTTGCAGGTACTATGAACCTGAAGTTCATAAACTTTTCTCGAAAATATTAATTGAATGGATTTAAGTTTTCGAACTTTTATGCATGTGACCAGTTCAATTAATTTTATTCTAGGTATGACTAGTGAAAAAGTTAGTTGTCTAGCAGATAATGCAACTGCGCATATTGTTTTGCGTGAATGCATCTATTTCACTAACTTTGTACCTAAGAATGCACCTCTGACAACCCTCACAGGGTCATCCAACCTAATCGAAGGATACAAAAAGGCTCATATAATGTTGTCCAAATGGCATTATTTTGACATTCAAGAGGC
>JAOTRO020168576.1:0-12653 GCA_028566515.2 Pyracantha coccinea | reverse complement strand
GGTTGACGAAGCTCGCTCACGTCGCTAATCGTGGATTCGCTCACACGACCAAGCCAAATGCTTGATTTTAGAAGGAGAAATCACTCTCTTCAAATGCACAAGGCAAATAGTATTTTAATTCATTCAAGTCTGTCCTTCAAGGCTTTCTAGTACAATATTTACAAGCGTTTACAAATTAATAGATCTCAAGTTTCCTTGACACCCTTACACCTCCCAAAATAACTTAACAATTCCTAAGTAATGAAAATACAAAACCTTTGTTATTCTAAAGCATATTAATGGTTTCAAATTGTTTTCTCCAAATCTTCCTCCAACATCAGTCAACATACAAATATGCAATTGCATAATTGAAAAGGACACGTCCCAAATGGATTTCTTCCCTGGATTTACCTGCGGCGTTCTCAGGCTCGAAATAATTGCCAGTGAAGGGAAGCAAATAACCCATTGTTTCGGGGAATAATAAAGTATTCAACGCTGCAATCGAAGCGTCCCTTAAAAAGTAGAATTTTCCTTTGTTAGTGGTACTATAAGCCAATACATTCACGCTCAAAACATCTACTGCCAGGGTGCTATTGGAATATCCACCCAAGGTCAGATCAACACCAGAATATCGAATATTGTAGTTGACCCTCCGGTTGTCAATTGTGGTCGTAACTCATTAATGAACACGTTGTGTCTGTCACCGGTAAAATCTGCCGTGTTGAACGAAATATTTCCCTCGGCGCCTGTGACAGCTTTGTGGCAAATTGCTTGTACAAGGCATACTATTACTAGCATTCCCATGTTTTTAGTTATAAAAAACAAGGAAGAGAGATCGATGTTGGTACGAAAAGGAATGCGGAAGAAGATGGTGCGGAGAGCAGTTAAAAAAAATAATTCATGGCCGCACGATCGCTACCAACTGCCAGGATGAAGCATCTGGATGGATCCCCAGAGAGAGATTCAGAGAAGATCTGGATCCCGTGCACCACACGGAGAATACAGGAGATTGCATTTAATTGAAATGTCAAAGATTTAAAAGTCAGTTGCTGCTTGCAACTTGAATACAATTAAAGACCCCCAGGAGTTCCACAACGTAGACAACGATGGAAGAATGTTAATACAGATTAAAGACTCCATTTGGTTACGTTAAATGGAGGGGGAGGACAAGCTAGCTAGGGTTTTGGGTCTAACGTGGTCACCACCATGAAGATATTTGACATCAATTTCACAAAATCTACTCCATTAATAGACCACAAAAAGATGCGATCCACCGTAATAAAAGGGTGATTTTGTATAAAATCAATATAAAGTTACCATATTGACAGTAGATCAACAATATTTATGTTAATTATAAATAGGTCAATCATGTATGACACTTAAATGCATTTATGACACTTAAATTCATTTAAAATAAACAAAAAAAAAAAAAAACATAATCTGCTATTACAGCTGGCACCCACTTGAACTGACACTCATTTCTCATATTTTTCATATTTTGGAATAGGTTAATACGGACCAGACTCTGCAACGCAATGTTTGTTACATGATTCTGTTTTTTACAATTAGATTTAGACGCTGCAATACAATGTTTGTTTCCTGTTTTTTTTCTTTCTTTTTTTTCATCACTCATATGCCTTCTATGCTTCATTCTTCAAGTGACTATTTATTTTCATGTTCAGATTTAGACATTGCAATGCAGTGTCCGTTTTTCTGTTCCATTTTTATTTTTTTTACATTTTGATTCAGAAACTACAATGCCGTGTCTGTTTCCTAGTTTTTGTTCTTTTCTTTTTTGCATTTTGATTTAGACATTGCAATGCAGTGTCCGTTTCTTGGTTTTGTTTTTTACATTTCTATTCAGAAACTGCATTGCAGTGTCCGTTTCCTGGTTCTCTTCTTCTTCCTGTCATCATTTTCACATTTCATGGAGTCTTTCTCGACCCATAAAATTACATCTTTATAAAACTATAAATTTCATATCATAGAACACGAGGAGATAGAACCTCCATCAAATTACTCAAAATGCAAAAAGATTTCAAAACCAAAAGAAGAAAACATCAAAACCCATAAAATTCAACCCCAAATTCATCCCTCGCAGATCCTTGTCACGGCTTTACCCATTTTGGGCTCAATGAGAAGGCCTTGCTGGTGAAAGATGGCGGCAACGAGGCATATGTATTGAAATTAGAGCTTTTTGGGTCCACTTTTGGGTCTTTTTTTCTGCTGCAAGTGATGGGGGTAGTGTGGCGTCGTTGAAGAGTCCCACCAAGAACAAGTTGCTGAATTGGGAGTGGGAGAAGGTTGAGAGAGATCAACGTGGTGTCCTGGCGGGGGAAGATGGAGTGCATGTGGACAACTTGACTGCATATTTCTCAAATCTGGTTGCCGATTGGTTATGGGGTAGAGGAGAAAGGTTGGGTACCATGTAATCACAATTTTTTTTGAAAAAAAAAATGAGAAGGAAAGAGAAAAGGGTAAAATTCTAACTATTGGTAATGCCTTAAAGCCAATGTAATCATTGACCTATACCTAATTAATAAAAATATATCATTGATTAAGTCCACAACAAAAATGTCACTGATTTATGGCTAAATAGTAAAGTTTTTATTGATCTTTAGCTAAATTACCTATAATAAAGGGATGGATGTTCAATCTTTTTACCTCATATGCCATCGTTCAAATTGGAAACGGGCAGCCTCAATTTTAATCCCATAATTCATACAAGGTGCTTTTTTTTTTCTTGTTAAGAGAGAGGATATGATTAGGTTATATGAGTTGAATATCAGAGTGTACGATTAACAATCGAACAAACTAACTATAAACTAATATAATTTTATTAAGTGAACGTAAGATTGCCATGACGGCTACATAACTCAAGAGGCTACATAGTGACTAATTTGTTAAAATAAACTAACACCAGCACCACATTATATAGTGAAAACTAAAGCAAAACCCTTATCCTTAACGGGCAAGAAACTCTAATATCCTTGGCGCACAAGAAAACCATAAATTATAATAAAATAATAACTAATTTTCCAACACCCCGTCAAACTTATGGCGGTACAAGTCATGAGTTTGCCAACAAGCAGATGCGGATGCAAGCTCCGTTAGGTGGACACGACAAGGCAAGCTATTCGAGCGAGCAATTCAAGCGAGCAATTCAAGTGAACAATTCAAGCAAGCAATTCAAGCGATTCAAGCAAACAAGGAAGCACGCGGATTTCGACAAACCATTCAATTAATAACCAGGTGCACAATGTCACTCGAGTGGTTGTCAGTCCAAACACTCGAGTGATCATCGTGGTGATTGGCAACGACAAGCTCCAAACAATGGCCCAATAACAGCATCATATGGGCCCCAAAGAAAACTTTTGTTCTTCTTTTTTGTTCTTCCTTCTTTTTTGTTTTTGTTTTCTCTTATGTGCGAACAAACAACAACATCAAGCTCTTTTTGTGAGCAACAATGCAACAAGGACGGAGACGATCAAGTTGCAGATATACATGGCATTGATCAAGTGGTTTGGAGGTGTGGTGCGAGTACGAGTACAAGACTGCGGCAAAGTGCAAGCCGAAGATGAAGTCCATCCGAGTTTGTGGTTCTTAGGTCTAAGCTTTGTCAAGACAGGTCGAATCTGAGCATCAATTAGTTTTGCGTATGGGTGCAGGATGTTGAGAATTAAGCTGCATACTAGCTTAAATCCAACCTACAGATGACAATCATGCAGCTAAAATTGAAGAGAATGTTGAAATCGAAGAAATGAAGAACTTACTATTTTTAGTAGTAGCCGTTAGTCTTTAAAATGTAACGGCTAGTTTACTTTCTATTTTTAGTAAGTTTCACATCTGGTATTCTTATCCTTTGGAATTGTACTATGTCTCTTGATCTATTCCTAAGTGGAAGGATCGTAGCCTTCGATGGCCTGAATGGCTAGGGATAAGTCTTTGTTCCCTAATTTGTACGATCTAAGTTTGACCAAGCTAGGGTATTGTAACCTTGTAAACTATATGCGTGGTACCATTTCAACATGGTATCAAAGTTCTAGGTCTGATTCCTAAGAAAGGGCGATACTGTGAGTTCTTTTTCTGGAAAAACAAAAAAAAAAAACCTAGAAAAGATTAAATGTGGTTCCTTTATCACCGTCTTCACGCTGCGTTACTTGAGAATATGGCTTGATCAAGTTCCTCTACTGGTGATTTACGAACACCACAGTTTAATGGCTCAAACTACGATTTTTGGGCTGTCAAAATGAAAACTATCCTCATAGCTTATGATCTATGGAATGTGGTTGAAGTTGGCATCTTTAAACAAAAAATTCCTAGAGAAGAAGGCTCTGAGGAAGAAGAAGAAAGCGAAATTGAGCGTGTTCCAGTTGAAGCTCCTGTTGTCTCAAAGGAATATAGAATAAAAAATGCCAAGGATCTCCAAGGAGCAATTTCAGATGAAATTTTCCCTCGTATTAAGAACGAAAGAAAATAGCAAAGGGAGCCTGGAACATCTTGAGAAGAGAGTTCAGAGGAGATAAAAAGGTTAGAGCTGTGAACTACAAGCTATTGGAGCTGATTTCGAATATTTATGATTGAATGATGTTGAAACTTTGGATGTTATTTAGCTTGGTTCTTTGAGATAGTGAATAACTTGAAATCACTAAGAGAGGATGTCTGAGAAAATAATTGTTCAAAAATTGCTAACGAGTTTGAGCAGGAGATATAAGTCCATAGTCTCTATCATAGAAGAAACCAGAGATCTTGACACAATCAGAATAGAAGAAGTGTTAGCCTTAGTTAAGGTTTGTGACAAGAGAGAAGATTTGCATGATGAGAGAGACAAGTATGCTGGTATTGAGAAAGCATTTAGTAGTCTTAAAGTTGGAAGAAATGGAAATGCTGCAGGAAACTTCAAAGGGTCTTAAGGAAAGTCAAACCAGAAATGAGGTCGATACAAAGAGGGCAAAAATTGGTCTCAAGGAAATAACTGGAACAATGGCAGTGGTAACAATTGAAACAACTTTAGTGGGGGAAATTGGAACAACAAATTTACTTCTTACAATAAGCAACCTAGTGCCAGTCATGGAAATGGGAAACAATTATGTCAAATGTGTCACAAGTATCACTTTGTTGTATGAACATACAAGGGAAATCCCAAGTGTGGTAAGTGGAATCGATTTGTTCATCTAACCATAGATTGTGATAACAATAAACAAGTTGCAAATTGTGCAAAAGAAGTAGATGTTGTGACATGATCAATGTTCTATGCTTGTCATGCAACTTCAATTGTACCAAGCAAATCTGTGTGATTTTTTTACAGTGCTTACAGCAATCATATGACTTCTCAAGAAGCTCTACTCATCAATCTTGACAAGTCAATGACCTGCAAAGTGAAAATGGGCACTGGTGATCTTGTTTAGGCCACATGGAAAGGGACACTTGTTGTTGAAGGGGAAAAAGATATATAAATGAAGTGTTGCTGGTTCTAGGTTTAGATGAAAATTTGATGAGTGTAGGCCATATGATGGAACATGGATCTTATGTTTTGTTTGGAGGAAATGTTGCTTTGATATGTGATGATAATAGCCTTAACAATGTTGTAGCCAAATCAGTGAACTCAGTGGTAAGAAGAGCATCAATAGAAGAAGATCCAAGGATTTAGCACATGAGATTGGGAAATTTGAACTTTGGAAGCTTGAGGAAGATGCAACAAACCGATATGGTGCTTGGACTACCTGATTTCTCAAAAAAGAAAGGCAAGTAATCCACTTGAGCTTGTACACACATATATGTGTGGTTCAATGCAAAATGAGTTCATAGGTGGAAAGAAATACTTCATCATATTCATTGGTGATTATTCAAGAATGTGCAGGTATACTTTCTTAGAAACAAGTCTGATGTGTTGAATGTTTTCAAAAGTTCAAAGCATTTGTTGAACTGCAAAATGGATCCAAATTGAAGAAACTAAGGAATGGCAAAGGTGGAGAGTGTACATCGTATGAATTTCTTGACTATTGCAGTGATATTGATATGGAGAGGCAAGTGACTATTGCCTACTCACCTGGGCAAAATGGTGTTGCTGAGAGGAAGAATATAACTATTGGAGGAAATGACAAGGTCCATGATGGCAGATAAGAAAATCCCTGTGAGATTTTGGGTTGAAGCAGTTAGCACTCCTGTGTATTTGCAGGATAGGTGTTATACTACTGCAGTAAATGGAAAAACACCATTTGAAACGTTCATAAGAAGAAAACTAGGTATAAAACGCTTGAGAGTATTTGGGAGCATCTGCTATAATCGTATTCCATCAAATCCTAGACAAAAGCTTGATGAGAAAGTAAGTAAGGGAATTTTGATGGGCTATGGCAGCTATAAAAAGGGTTACCAGGTCTATAATCTTCAATCTGATAAGATTGTCCTTTCAAGAAATGTTGTATTTGATGAGAAAAAGTCCTGGAACTGGGAAAACAGGTAGGTTGAAACAATGACCCTACCACTCAATCTTGGAAACGGTAATTCTGAAGTTAGTGAAACTGCAGGATCATCTTTTGAAGCTCAGAGTAATAACTTTCTTAGTCTTACTCAATTAAACTTTGATGATGAGCTTGTCTCTGTGAGTAACAATAGAAGCTCAAGTTTAGGTTCAACACTAAGCAACACACATGTGAAGCTGAGAAGCTTGGAAGAAATCTATGCTAAGTGTCACATGTGCATAATAGAACCTGAAACCTATTGTGAAGCTATTGTAGATAAAACATGGCATGAAGCAATGAATGCTGAGATGGAAATAATTGAGAAAAATGGAACTTGGGAGCTAGTGGAGAGACATGCAAACAAACCACTCATTGGAGTCAAATAGGTGTTCAAAACCAAGCTCAACTTGAATGAAACTGTCTAGAAACATAAGGCTAGGCTTGTAGCAAAAAGGTATGCACAGAGACCTGGTATTGACTATAATGAGACCTATGTCTCAGTGGCAATGTCAGATACAATTAGAACCCGTATTGCACTTGCAGCACAAAAAGGTTGGAAGTTATTTTAGTTAGATGTTAAGTTAGCTTTCTTAAATAGAGTGCCTGAGAAGAAAGTCTACACTGAGCAGCCAGAAGGTTTTGAAGTGAGAAATGCAAATCATAAGGTTTACAAATTGATGAAGGCTTTATATGGCCTAAAACAAGCTCCTAGAGCCTGGTATAGTGATATTGATACCTTTCTAGCTAGCTACAACTTCAAAAGAATGAAGCTACATTGTATACCAGAACTGATGGAGAATGGAAAATGATCATTGTCTCCATCTATGTTGATGAAATTGTCTATACATGTAGTAGTGATGTCTTGCTCAGTTAGTTCAAAAGAGAAATGATGTAGAGGTATGAAATGATAGATTTAAGACTCCTTCATCATTTCTTGGGAATGAGAGTACTACAATCTGATAAGGGTGTGTTCACTTATCAAAGAAAGTATGCAAAGTCTTTTCTTGTGAAATTTAGACTTGAAGATTGCAAGTCAGTTTCAATTCCTCTACCTACATGTGAAAAATTGAAGAAATGAGTGAATTGGATGATGAAGGTCTCTTTAGAAAAATTGTTGTCATCCTGTTGTACTTGACATCAAATAGACTAGATATAATGTTTGCTGCCAGCTTATTATCAAGATTCATGAGTGCTCCCACGAAGAAACACATGGGAATAGCCAAAAGATTCCTCAGATACATTCAAGGCACTCTGAGCTGTGGCATTGAATTTGCAAGAGACAAAGATGCAGTTCTAATTAGATTTTGTGATTCAGAGTGGGTAGGAAGTGAACACGACAGTACATCCGGGGTATGCATTTAGTTTTGGAAGTTGAGTATTTTCATAGGCCTCAGTAAAACAAAGCATAGTTGCATTGTCAACTGCAGAGGCTGAGTATGTCTCAGAAGCAACAATTCAAGTCATTTAGTTGAGATTTGTTTTAGATGATTTTTGTGAAATGCAAACTAATGCAACTCCACCGTTTTGTGATAACATGTCTGCAATATCCATGGTGAAGAACCCTGTCTTTTATCAAAGAACAAGGCACATAAATAGAAAGTATCACTTTATAAGGGAAGCATTGCAGGAAGGTTCAATTCATGTGAAATATTGCAAGAGTGAAGAACAACTTGCAGATATATTTACAAAAGCCTTGCCCAAAGATAGGTTGAATTACTTGAGAATGAAGCTTGAAGTTAAGCCAGTAAGCAGCTTAGGAGAGGCTGTTGAGAATTAAGCGACATACTGGCTTAAATCCAACCTAAGTATGACAATCCTATAGCTGGAATTCAAGAGAATGTTGAAATCGAAGAAATGAAGAACCTACTTTTTTTAGTAGTAGCCGTTAGTCTTTAAAATGTAACTGCTAGTTTACTTTCTATTTTTAGTAAGTTTCACAGCTGATATTTTTATCTATTAGAATCGTACGATGTCTCTTGATCCATTCCCAAGTGGAAGGATTGTACTTCGATTGCCTGTGGCTGGAGATGAGTCCTTGTTCCCTAATTTGTAGGATCTGAGTTTTGACCAAGCTAGGGTATTATAACCTTGTAATAGGTTCTCCAATTTCAATCAAGAAAGATATACAATTTCTCCTCTGTCTCTCTCTCTTTGAATTCTAATTTTCTGCAATTTTATTAAAGTTCTTGCTTCAAAATTTCAACCTTTATCTTTGTTATCAACCTAAACTATATGTCTGGTACCATTTCAACACTAGAGGCAATCTAACGATTTGGGTTCATCAGGACGCAGCAGTGGTTCAAGAATAGCGGTGG
Source organism: Pyracantha coccinea (assembly GCA_028566515.2). Taxonomy (NCBI): domain Eukaryota; kingdom Viridiplantae; phylum Streptophyta; class Magnoliopsida; order Rosales; family Rosaceae; genus Pyracantha; species Pyracantha coccinea. The sequence goes on along the minus strand of JAOTRO020168576.1, from coordinate 3,898 downwards.
GTCAACATATGGTTGGTCAGGCAAGGTAGTGCAACATCAGTGTAGTGGTGGGGCAACAGAGATTGATTGCAGTGAGTTCACAGCAACAACATATGGCGGTGGTTTGGTGTGAGATCGTGGAGACGTGGTTCATGATTGATCAGCAGTAGTGGCGTGCGAGTTTGGATCGAGTTGGGTCATCCAGATCAACGCCTGTGGATGGTGATGCGTGTTCTTGGCAATGGTTCAAGTGTAGCAGAGGACGATGACATGATGCAGCAAACAGATTCAATTTTTTTTCCTTTTTTTTTTCAAGCAACAAAACCCTAACTAAGACAAACTGATAAAAAAAAAAAGGGTATCAAACCCTAAAGCAAATTAATTCCCGAAGGATTTAACCTGCTTTGATACCAAGTTGAATATCAAAGCCTAAGATTACCAAATGAACAAACTAACTATAAACTAATATAATTTTATTAAGTGAACGAAAGATTGCAATGATGGCTACATAAATCACGAGACTACATTGTGACTAACTTGTTAAAATAAACTAATACAAGCACTACTATATATAATCAAAACTAAAGCAATACCTTAATCCTTAACGGGTAAGAAACTCTACTATCTTTGGCTCACAAGAAAGCCATAAATTATAATAAAATAATAACTAATTTTCCAACAGTATGTACACTACTTGAAATCTTGGCATTGCACACCATGGTGCATATATATAGTGAGTGAAATATGATCTCTCTCTTCTGTTCGACCCTTTCATCAATGAAATACTTGACATACAAGTCTAGAACATCAACAGCCTCAAATATATTTGTTATAATAAGCTCCTCAAAATGGGAATTATTCGACCATCTTGAAGATTGTAACTAAAAACACGACGACTCTGCGAATTTTGATGCTTTATAGGTTGAGGACATGTAAATTATTGGTTTAAACTAAAGCAAACAAAAATACTACTATAATTGTCCAAATCGTATTGCGCAAATAAAGATAATGCTTAATTGTAAAAGATTCGTACAGTAAACTCATGCTAGCTATGTTATATATACTGATCGCTTGTGGCTGGAAAACAAGGTAGTAATGAATAACTTATTCTCGACGGATGCATGGCAACCATGCACTGAGAAAAAGGAGACCCACTGTTGGTAAGGATTCCCGTTCCGCGGATACAGTATGATCTGTTCAAGAGATGGATTGCCATCTCTCACATCCATGACAAGTGTAGCATTAGGGTTCAGAATTGTCCCATCGCACTTGAACACCCACCGCTGATTCACTGACCCTTCGCATTCACGAATGACGATGGGTTCCTCAGAGCTCTGGCCATGGGATGTGATGCATCGGCTGTGATCGTTATTTACTCGGATGGTGCCATCGCCATAGAGTGCCCATTGTTGCTCCAACTTGTTGTCTATACAATTCTGAATCCATAATAAGGTCTTGTGGTTGTAGGATTCCAGGCACAGGCCATTATACCCCTCAATGGAAGTCACGGTGGGCTCTACGTCATCTCCCGCTTTCCAACCCTGCGTAGCAGCATATATATTGGTTTCTGCTGTTAGGGAGGTGCCGTTTTCAGCTCCATGGGCCGTCAAGACTAGCCCGGAGTGAGGATTGGTGATGGTTCCGTCAGTAGATAGTACCCACTTCGTGGCTTTGGAGTTGGCTTTATCACAGTCATATTTCATGATATACTTTCCAGGTTTATCGCTCGAGATGGTCATGCATTTGCCGTTTGCTCGGATTGTCCCATCTGTTTGGAAGGTCCACTGCTTACTGAGTTCCGGTCCGCATGACCACAGTTGGATGACACTCCCATCTACGTCGTCATTTGCGTCCACACACAACCCTGATGGACCGCTGATGCGCGTCGTGCTGTTTAGTACCGTGCACATTTGGTTTTCATATTCGGCACGTGCTCCCCTGCTCCTAGTAGGAGTATTACAAGTGTTGCAATGGTAGTGTAGTAATTTCACACCGAGGATGATGTTTGACCTAGTGCCGTATACTGGGACGGAGTTGTTTCGTTGGCCTCGAAGCTCAATGAGCCGATTGAAGACTCCGTTGAGCGACCTTTGGATCTCGAACGAGAGAGGCAACCAATTATCCTCCAAGCTCAGCATTTCGGGGTACGGGAGAAAACCCTTCTCCGACATGCAGCTGCGGACACGTTGCTCAATGAATTTGAACCTAGCTGCTTCAGAGACCATTTGCATAATCACAAGTAGTGATTCGGCTTTACACGAATCAACATACAAATACGCAATTGCATAATTCAAAGGGACACGTCCCAAATGGATTTCTTCCCTGGATTTACCTGCAGCGCTCTCAAGCTCGAAATAATTGCCAGTGAAGGGAAGCAAATAACCCGTTGTTTCGGGGAATAATAAAGTATTCAACGCTGCAATCGGAGCGTCCCTGAAAAAGTAGGATTTTCCTTGGTTAGTGGTACTATAAGCCACCACATTCACGCTCAAAACATCTATTGCCAGGGTGATATTGGAATATCCACCCAAGGTCAGATCAACCAGAATGAAGCGTCGTGAGTCTGGTGCAGAAGACTTCAACACCGGAATATCGAATATTGTAGTTGACCCTCCGGTTGTCAATTGTGCTCGTAACTCATTTATGAACACGTTGTGTCTGTCACCAGTAAACTCCACCGTGCTGAACGAAATATTTCCCTCAGCGCCTGTGACAGCTCCATGGCAAATTGCTAGTCCAAGGCATAGTATTACTAGCATTCCCATGTTTTCAGTTAGAAAAAACAAGGAAGTGAGATTGATGTCGGTACGAAAAGGAATGCGGCAGAAGATGGTGAGGAGAGCAGTTAAAAAAAATAATTCATGGCCGCACGATCTCTACCAACTGCCAGGATGAAGCATCTGGATGCATCCCCAAAGAGAGATTCAGAGAAGATCTGGATCCCGTGTGGTGTACAAGAGATTGCATTTAATTGAAAAGTCAAAGATTTAAAAGTCAGTTACTGCTTGCAACTTGAATACAATTAAAGACCCCCATGAGTTCCACAAAGTAGACAACGATGGAAGAATGTTAATACAGATTAAAGACTCCATTTGGTTAAATTAAATGGAGGGGAAGGACAAGCTAGCTAGGGTTTTGGGTCTACCGTGGTCACCACCATGAAGATATTTGACGTCAATTTCACAAAATCTTCTTCCCTTGGCTTTTGTTATAGAATATCCTCTAACTATACCTAATAAGCATATATAAAGATGGGACTCATGGAATTCGGTCCTCTTTCCTAGCATTGTATAGGATTTACTCCATCAATAGACCACATAAAGATGCGATCCACTACAATAAAAGGGTGATCTTGTATAAAATCAATACAAAGTTACCATATTGACAATAGATCAACAATATTTATGTTAATTATAAATAGGTCAATCATGTATGACACTTAAATGCATTTAAAATAAACAAAAAAAATACACAATCTGCCATTACAGCTGGCATCCACTTCAATTGACACCCATTTCTCATATTTTTCATATTTTGGAATAGGTTAATATGGACCAGACTCTGCAACGCAGTGTCTGTTGCGTGATTCTGTTTTTTGCAATTGAATTTAGACGCTGCAATACAATGTCTGTTTGCTGGTTTTTTATTTATTTATTTATTTTTATTTCATCACTCACATGCCTTCTATGCTTCATTCTTCAAGTGACTATTTATTTTTACATTTAGATTTAGACATTGCAACGCAGTGTCCGTTTTCCTGTTCCATTTATTTTATTTTTTTTTACATTTTGATTCAGAAACTACCATGCAGTGTTTGTTTCCTTGTTTTTTTTTCTTTTTTCTTTTTTGGATTTTGATTAAGACATTGCAATGCAGTCTCCGTTTCTTGGTTCTGTTTTTTTACATTTCTATTCAGAAA
>JAOTRO020168567.1:0-12653 GCA_028566515.2 Pyracantha coccinea | reverse complement strand
ATCCAAGAGCCAATGAGCTGCCACGTGGCCAACGGTCATAATTCTGACCGTTGGGCCTTTTTTTATTTTTTATTTTGAAGGGAAAAAACGTGGACCGTTGATCTATGATCGGACGGTCCATTTTAAAAGTAAAATTTAAATTTTTTTTACCGTTGGAAATCCAATGGTCTAGAAAAACTAGCCGTTGGAAATCCAACGGCTGAAACTGGGCCACGTCGCCTACCCGGGGGTGAGAGATGAGTGCGCCTGCGATGCGAGCTCCCTTTGAACGCTTGTCGGGCACTCGCGCCACAGCTGCGTGAAACGCACGCGCCAGGCAAACAGCCCGGCTTCTTGGTCAGTCCATTCTAGGCTGGCCTAGAGACCAGCTTGGGCTGGGTACTAGGCGATTTGGTGGGCTGTAATGGATGGACAGGGTGCCAGGCAGCTTTTTGGATTGAGTGCTGGGCTGTTCCACTTCCGGTGGAACTGCTCTTAGTCCCATATAGGGGAGGAACTCAAGCTCCCTAGAGGTCCTTATATTAGGTTAGTCACTTTCATTAGTGATTAGGTATCTGACTATTTGGAATGAGAATTGAGGTTTGTGCCATTAATTGTGTGGATTAGGCTTGTGATGATTATACCATAAAATTAATATAATATTAATATTAATGAATCAAGACAAGGGCCTCGGAGCCTGAGAAGTTAAAATTAATATAATTTTGAATTAAGTTTTTAATTAAATTAATTAAAAACTATTTTGATTAATAGGCACAACTGTTTGGAAAGAGTTGTGTGGTTTCACATAAATTCAAAAGGTATTTGAAAAGATATGAAATAGCCTATATAACTGAACACTTAGTTCCATCTTATCTTATCTTTTTCCTTTTCTATCTCTTCCATACAAAACATTACACAGAGTAAACACACAAAGCAATTCGCCAAAATTATATAATCCAGTGTGGATTGTAGGATTAGATAGTTGTATTCTGGTCGGATAGACGTCATCGAACCATAAGTACAAGAGTGTGACGGAAATACTGTTCGAAAGACATAGTTTTTGCGCTAGCCTCTATTTGTGGTTTATTCAAATTAGTATCATTTAATTCCCGTAATTATTTATGTTTTTTCATTATGTATCACAAGTACTTTCATTAATAAAGAATTTAGTATTTCAAGTTCTGTTATTTTTGAATTGTCCTCCAACATCTAATTGTTGAAAGACATTGTTCTATTGTATTAACTTTGGGGTGAGGTGTCACATCCTGGCCCGGGCCCCACCACATTCCGGGCTCTACTCCGCCGTAGCACGTTATCTTCCACTTTGGGCCCCGACCACGCCTTCATGGTTTTGTTTCTAGGAACTCACACGAGCAGAACTTCCTAGTGGGTCACCCATCTTGGGAATGCTCTCGTGCGAACTCGCTTAATTTTGGAGTTTCGATAGAACCCGAAGCCAGTGAGCTCCCAAAAGGTCTCGTGCTAGGTAGAGATGAGAATATACATATAAGGCTTACATGATTCTGATGGGGTGGGGTGAGGTGGGGGATCTTTTACCTTCTCATGCAAACCATCAACATAATAAAGTAAAAAAGAATTAAGAAGCAGAAGGAAAAACAAAAAAACTAATGAAAATGACCTGAAAATGTTTTAACAAAAAAGACAAAATAAAAGATAAAGTAAATAGTACCATAATTGATTTTTTTAGTGTAATAAAATAATTAATACCAGAAGTTTTTCGTTAAAGTTTCAAAAAATATATGAGTACAAAAAAAGTTTCAAATGCGTAAAAATTGTTTCTTTTACTTTTTCAATCTAAGGGCCTTTTTTTTTCCTTCTTCTTTTCTCAAGAAAAGCAAGAAACTCGCGAACAACAGTACTGTACGGTCAAACAAGGAAGTAATTCACTGGGAGTTCACGCTCCCAAACATACATATTAGGAAGAGAAGACCTAAATTATTCACAGGATCAGCCACAAAATTAGTATCCCGATAAACATGCTTCTAGGTTGCACTGAAAGAAACCAACAATTGGATGTCCGCAATCGTGTCTCGAATTCTCCAGGAAAGACCACATCTTCCTTCCACCGCGTCTATAACAAGCTTTGAGTCTCCCTCCACTGAGACTTTTGGCAGGCAAATTTAAGAGCATCTCTAAAAAGAAACTTTAAGAGCATCTCTGAAAGCAAGAGCTTCAGCCACCGTGACGGTACAACTACCTAATGCACCAGCACCAGCGATCATAGGGCAACGATTGTCATTACGAATTACAAACCCAATTGCCAAATTGTTTCCGGCCACAGAGCCATACAAACTAATTTCGACAAAACTTGAGTCAGGAGGATGCCATTTGGTAACTTCATCCACACGCTTCAAATTCTTATCCCATGGACTATTCAAAACATTGTTAGTTGTTAAGAATTTTAATTATGACATGATATAATCTGAGGATAGGTAGATGTGATCTAGCATTTTTTACAAAAAAAGAGCTAGCTAGCAGTAGGCAGTAGCAGCCTAGCATAGAGAGTAATTTGCTTTTGAGTCCAAAAAAATCAAGTAGTTATATCGAGATATTGCTGGCAAGTAGGGGTCAATAGAATCTGTCATTGCCTTCCATTTCGGATCCCATTAAGGGCTCATGCTTATAAGATTTACCCTCTTTTTTTTTATCTGCAAGGTTGCACTTGTTTTACACAATTCAGATGGCATAAACAGTTACTGATTTGCCTAAATTTATACAATAATAACTTGTAAGGAACGACTAAAAGAATAAACGGTTTCAATTATTGAATTGTATAATTTGATGGCCATGGAAACAATGATTGCATGTATATTTATATGTGAGTATTTTAAGTAAGCATAATGTGTGGGTTGCAGGTCTGATGTCCCCTTTTACTTGTATTCATCGTGTTTCTTTACTAATATTTTGACATATGTTATCTAATTTAACCGAGAGATAACTTAGTTAACTTTTTCCTTTGGCATTTAAAATTAAGAGAAAAATCTAAAATGCCAATTTCACACTAGAAACAAAGTAAAATTCACTTTTGGATCAAAAGCAAATTTCAGAATTGATAGTCACTACTTCCCAATCCGTCATAATAATACAGTATCCCAAAAGAGGACAAATCAATCCAACAGGATCCTCTCCGGATCCTTTTGGTGAGGATCCTGAAGATCAGTAAATCGTGTCTGTTTATCGTATATCATGATGTCAGTTTTTGTTAAGTATTGTTTGTGTTTAATTTTAAATAAAAATATGTAAAATATTTTTTGACTGCATAATATATGATAAACGGACAGCATTACGAATCCCTGAAATCCTCACAAAGAGGATCCGACGATAATTCGGATTCCAAATCAATTGTCTTTACATAAACAATACCACTTATTCAACATTAAACTAATTAAATTGATCTTTAATAAGAAGTATTAACTGAAACTTTAGTCCAAAAGCAAAGTAAATTCCTTTAGCATTCTTTTCATAGCATCTTGCACTTTCATATCATTGTCATAGTCTTCGTGGTGCTTGTTATTTGACAGCTCATCAAAGCCTAATCCTTCTTTGGTGGTAATTGTATGTGCGCCTATATGCAGATATAATGAGATAAAATTACTCCTTCAAGAAAGAAATTATAACTAGAAAAATAAATAAGTATACATCAATCAATTACAAATTTACAAGGAGTTACTAGCAATAAATTAACATGGTAGTTGGATTTTGTGGATAACTGCTTGGAGGATTCTGGGTTCCTAAATAGTATTGCTATATATATAAAGACAAGTGAAAAAAAAAATATGCTTATAAATACGTGCAAGCTTGTAGATGTATAAGTGAACCTAAATTTATATAACCATACAGAACTAGATGTTAGTCATCTCTAAATGAAAGTAAAATAAATCTTCAAAACCATAACTTTCAATTAATCGACAGATCAAAAGGCTACACACTAGTTGCAATATGGTAGTATGAGGTAGAGCTGTTAGTGTAGAACAGACAACGGAGTCAACAGTTGAAGAATGTAGTTCCTTATTTCAAGGCTTTTTCTTTTTTGTGGTCTTTTCCAGAGCATTTCTTGGTCTCTTAAAACTTCCAGCAACTGTTTCCTTCGTTTTGATTCCTCTAATTGTAATGACATTACCATCAATGCATATAGTCTCACTGAGCTCAGATGCACTCAATTGAGTTGGTTGTTGAGTTGCTTTTTCCTTCAAACATGCATCAATATGTCCCAATGCCTTGTTCAGTCTTGATAAAGCACTTTCATATGCTTCTGGCTACTCTACTGTTCATTTTGCTAATTGAATATGCAGTCGACATAGCTCTCTATAAGGTCTTAGAATGCTGGCCTTTGAGTCATTTTCATTTGAGATCTTGTGAGTAGCTTTTGCACTCCTAGACTTGATATTTTTTTTTTCCATATCTCCAACATGTACTCAGTTGGAATACTTGTAATATTTCTTGTAGAAAGAATCTTTACAACATGTGCACACAAGATTCCTACAAAATCATACTTATTACAACTGCATAAAACTGTATTATCTATGGAGTCAAATGTGATTTTATGGTGCCAATTCTTCCTCTGAGGGAAGATTTCATATTTGCTACTGCTTGGTTGTTTCCACAGTCTATAACAGAGTTCAAGTCAATACTCTCGTTTCATAATTTTGGCTTTTCATACGCTTATATCCCATTGGTTTCTCCGGGATTAATTTCATGCCCATGTCCTCAAGGAAAAATGAAAATCACCAATATATCTAAGAGTCAAATTTATATATGAATAAGAAGCAAGAAAATTATAAATGATTCAATATATATATGTATACACCCCCAATACCTGATTCGTATGAATCGTATGTATTGTTATAGGTGGTATTTCGTTGCTCAGCTTCTCAAAGATTGGATCTGTTGAACGAGATGCTACTCAAGAAAGTACGCCAAAATTTCCATATAATTGAGATTTTCATTACTATAAAGAAAATAGCAGTACAACCATGGAGAAAAGATTGGGAAGAGCTTTGCTCACCTTGTTAACCCAACAGCCAAGGAAAAAGAAGTGAAGATTAATGGTGCTAGGGTTTTGCTCGGGTTTGAGAGATGAGAGTTGAGAAGAATATTGACCGCATATTTCTTGAAACAGCCTACAATCCTAGCGTATTTCTTCGCATATTGGATTTTTTTTTTTAATTTTTAAATGCCAAATAGAAAAGTTAATAGAGTTATCTCTCAGTTAAGCTAGAAGATATGTATCAAAATATTAGCAAAAAACAAAAAAGAGACACATAAAAGGAGACAGGAGACCTGCAACCTATTTTTAACGTGGTAACTTTCTTATGTTTGAGATCTCCCACTGATCTATTGACCTATTGATTGCTTGGCCGATGATGGTTGATAGGCAAAACTTTCGAAAGCAAATGGGTCATCAGGCTTTTTATGCACTTTGTGTTTCTAATTGTAATACTATATTTTGCGTTGCAATTCTTACTATTATTGCTACAACTAATTTCTTACTCTTAGCCCAATAATAAGGCTGGTAGGGTTCTGGATATGCAAGAGTTGATTAGGTTTAAGTTCGGCACCCTCCAATATAAACAAAACAGAATAAAAATCCTCATCCGTCAAAGAACAAATCATGAATAAAAATGGTGGTTTGGCTTTAATATGGATGGCCGATACTGTTACTATTTCCATTGCTTTCCTAACACATGCTTTTTAGCAATATATACTTTATCTCGACGTAGATTAGTTCATTTTATAACACTGAATCTTTTGGAGTCCACCGCTCTCCAATAGAATGGTAGCTTGAGTGTAAAATTTCAAGCCGACTAATATGCATATGTACATCGTGAACTTTTTTTCTCTAATATGATCAAAATTTGCATATGTATGATCAAAATTTGTATATATACATCGATATATGCATATATATGATCAAAATTTGGAAATGACTTCTGATGATTCTCACATCGAACCCTACCATGCATTATGTAGCAGTGGTGGACCAAGTGGATCCATCTACTAATAATAAGGGAACTTTAACGAACAGCTTCCGGTGCTGTTCACTTTAACGAAAAACCACATTTTTACACTAAAAAGTCAATCCTGGTACTATTCACTTTACCCTTTATTTTGTTCTTATCGTTAAAACTCAAAGTTTTCAAGTCCTTTTCATTAATTTTCTTTTTTTTTTTTACAATTTACAAGTGCTTTGTGCAGCGAGATAACCATTTTTCTCTTCTTTAATCATCTCATTAAAATACAAGTCCCTCCCATGTTGTGTCAGATACAATTTCCTATATCTATTGAAGGAAGGTAAAAAAGTCAAGCACTGATATTGTCTTCAACTTAAACAATTTAGCTGAATAGAGTTTTTTTACAAGTCTTGGTGTCTTTAATGGTCGATTCATTCTTTTCATATTATATTTTAATTATTCATATTTCCAATGTGAGAGTTTGACATTGTTGCAACACAACTATGTACGATAATCCACGGTTAGCGATAAGGAAATGGCGAGTAGTTCAATAGCCTGCTTGTTAATGTAGAAGCCTAGAAGGAATATCACCAATATATCCAGCTTATTTTGCTAAGAAAACAGAACAACAATAATCAAACTTCCCAAAGACAAATATTATCCGATGATATGATGAATCCTTTTCAATACAGTTGGATCTCAATTACCACTTTTCTTCTTGATTAGCATGATAATTACACATGATTTTTTTTAAAGGTTTGCGCCCGCTCGAATTATCTGCTTGCCTTTTAGGTTGTGGGAATGCTATCAGAACATGCAAGTATATATCTTTCTTGCACGCATTATATCTATACTACAAATGAGATGATAAAAGCAATCATGAACTCCTCAAATTGAGAGATTCTTTATGGTACTGGAAACACAGTCTAGTACATCAAGTGTCGTGATACAAGTAGTTGGATACATGAAGAAAAAAAATACAAACTAGGGGTCAAACGCTGATGAGGACATCGAACTATCCATATGGTTGAGAGCCCTCACAGCCCAGGCACATTGATGCAATTATCAACCCGACATGCGAGCCTCTCGCTGGGGTCTGCTATACCAAAAGCGAGAGAAACCGCATCTCTTTCTGTCCTTTTTTACGCCCCCGTGTAGCCACATGGGAGGGGACATAATTTGTAACTTAATATTCTCTTGCCTAGCAGGCAAAGATTTAGCTTTAAAAAATTCCAACCACTTTTTATGACACTTGGTGTACCGAACTGTTGTTAATATTGGGCTCATTTAGGCCCAATGAAAGGCAAGGAAGCCCAAGGCCCAAAGACTTCAGAAAGGGCTGGCCAAGGAGAAAGAAGGGCTACCCGATTGAGAGGAACACGTGGGCGCGCTGACAGCTTTATGGCACAAGCTTCCAAGAACAGGAATCCTCAAGTGCAACTTGGACTACTCAACAGCATGCATACAACAACAGAGGCCTAAGATGGGACATAAAGGCAGTTGGGGTAGTGCTCAGCAAGGCAAAGCAGAGTAACCGAGGTCCGAGCGCGACGCTTCGGCCACCTGGGCCTTAAAAGGCGTGTCATCCGACTGCTAAGATCTCACTTTGTCGACAATGGTGTAGAGACCTCTATTATGGGTGTCAAACAAATCGGAGAGAATATAGTGAATGTATTAAGCTGAGTGTTATTTAGTCTTGAAATGAATATATTGAGAGCAACATAATGGATGTAGCCCATTTTTAAGTAGTGAACCACTAACATTTTTTAGTGTATTTAAATTCAACCCATCTTATGTTAATTAAGTTTGTTAACCTTACAATTTTGAGCATTAACAGCTGTGTTCCTGGTATACTGAAAAATTTCTCTTGAAAATTTGACACCTTTCTATACTTTATGTACTTTTTCTTTGTTACACTCTAAAACCAATTTTTCATGTCTGTTCATCTAATTATCATGGTGTAGGTTTTCATGATATGCGTCCTCCCATGCCTCACCTTCGGCCGTGTTGCAGAAATTATAGATGGAGGAAGTTCCAAGTATATATACAATGAATAATCAGACAAAAATTATCCTCAAATTCCTCTGTTTGTGTTATTTGATAAACCTCCCTACATAAAACTAGAGTCTGAACGAAATATCATGAAAATAGAAGACTGATGGGCCTTTAAAGGCCATGAATTGGGCCAGAGCCCACTGACCTCTATAGCCATCTCTTGAAGTTTGTGTAGGAGATCTGAAGATATTAGCGGATTAATCAGCTAAAATTTAGCTAATTAATCATTTTTAACATCTTGTGTCCTTGTAGTTTAAAAAATTGCTAGGAAAAATTTTTCACTCTTACCTTTGTTAATTTCAGAGCAATCTTTCTTAATCTGAAGGCTAGAAGGGTGGTAATCAAGCAGGCGTAGAAAGCATAATCGTTTCTTCTTCCCGTTTTCTCTTTGATTGGAAATGTGAGACATATTGTGAAAATGGATTCCTAAATCCAGTTCAATTTCCAGAAGGTCACATTGTTTCGGATGATTTTAAAACATCTAATTTATAATTATTGTATTCCAAAATCTATGCGGCAAAGAGTTCAATACTAAACGATGGATTTACAGTCCTTCCCTGCCTCCATAGTTGAGGCAAGATCATCAACCTCTGTGTCTATCTGTGAGTTCAAACACCAATTGAAGACAAAACGTCATAGCAATCGCGAAGAAAAAAATGGCCAGAATCAAACGAACAACGGCCAAGTAAAGAGCCGATGCCGATGATAATTTGTGATCTTGGTCGTTGATCATAATCTCAACTAAATAAAATCCTAAGCACGTAGAACCTGCGAAGAGAATATAGACCGAAATTCCCCAACCTTGAGTCCCAGTCAAACAATTTTCCTTCTCCTTCTCCACATCCATCATGTATTCAGTTCTGCAAATACAGTGACAATGAAACAAATTAAAATACTTGAGGCTTTTATAATTATTCAAATACACAATTTTTGTTAGGATATTGACTACAAAAAGGCGCTATTAAGAATTTAACGAATTCATGCACGATCTTTAAGGGGTTTACACATTAGTACATAACTCAAATAAAATCTATACAAATTAACGTTGTCCTAATCAACTAGTCTACACAATTGTCTGCATTCACCCTCCCCTTTATTGAACCAAAAAATCAACATTAGTTGGACTAAATCCGGACTTGCACTAAGACAAGTGCATAGACAAGAGGAGACTCCATCCGCTTAATTTAGATGAATTTATTGTGTAACTATCTTATCGTTTGTAAAGGAAAAAAGTAGCACCCAAGAAAATTAAAGAACCAAGGAGGAGTAAAATATATTCATTCCTTAGAAGTCCTACATCAGACATCCATAACTATTATAAATGGTTATATGAAAACTCAAAAAATAAACTAGAAAAAGATTTCCATGTCCAAACTCCGGATAGGTTGAAAGTAGAGAAACTTACTCTTACACAGGAAGCTCTACTCGAGTAAAAAAGACCGTCTCTGGAAAATTTTCGAGACTCAAAAGCTGCTGCACAGAAATTTGAGTTCATATACAAATTAAATATTTGTGGATCAGGATTTTGGATTCAGTACGTTTGTTGTGTGTTTGGTTTAATTTCATAAGAACAGTTACAAATCATCACCGTCATAATATTTCCTTTAAATCTCTTTTAAGGCTTTCAACATCGTATATTTGGGCATGGTTTGGTGGGAGTCGTTTAGGACTCTTAAATATTATTATTTTATTTTTTTGAAAAAATGATATTATTTACACTAAGGGAGTGCAGGAGTGAGCTAGCTCCACAATGGTCTAGCAATAATATGGTTCAAATTTGCATTTGGCGAGAACCAAACTTAAGACTCTCACTTACAAGTGAAGAGGAATATCACTAGATCGTAATACTAAGTGGCAGAACTCTTAATTATGTGGACTCAAATTATGCAAATCCCTTACTTTCTGCAATTATCTCATCAGTTAACAAGGCTTACCATAGTTCTCTCCGTCTTTATCTATCTCTTGATGTCCACTCTACTTAACCTTTTTGTACATTTAGTGTGACAATACAAATTGAAATTTGAAACATGGTTGTTAATATCTTTGGGCCTAAAATAACAACTTGGGCCGAGAAGGGTTGACCCGAGAATAACGATTCCTGGTCCAGTAAACATCCTTCGAGCCAGTGGGCTTTTAGCTCACTACTAGGATTAGTTTGACCGAATCCTCATGAAGATAGAACTATAAAGAGATTAAGGATGGGATGGCTCGGTCGAGTCCTACACAAATTGAAATTGCCAAAGCTCAAAATAAGAGTTGGATAAATTTGAATTATCCTAAGGATTAGAGTGCCTACGTGATTGGATAAAGATGAATGAATCTCATAATGAGATTGGGTTCAAAGTCATAGTAGGAATCAAAGAGGCCGAGACTCGACGAAAATGAAGTTTTGGCCAGGAAAGGGTAAAGGGAATATTGAAGCAAATATCAAGCAAACACAATCCCATCAAGACTCTATCTCACCAGGCCTGTTTATCATGGAAGCCTCACCTCTAAATAGAGGAAGCTCTGCAACTGTAAAAGCCTTTTCAACTCAATAAACGATACCAAAAACACTATATGAGAAGCCTTCTCACATCCTTGAGAAAAACACTAACTATCCAACCCTCCCATCAACACATCTTTAGTTTGGACTGTTGGAACTTGTGAGTGGGACTCAGTCCCACATCGCCCAAACAAACTTTTAAGGACCTCTTTATAAGTAGTTTAACTCATTTATGGTTTAAAACAATTTGGGCCAAAGCTATGGAAATTGGGCCTTACAAATGGAGGTTTGGGTGTATATATTATATGTCAAAGATGGGCCTTGGGCCTAGGGGCTCTTGGGCTCGGATTGACGAAAACACAAGTTACGTTTTTGATTTCTTTTTGGATTCAGTTTTTCCGAAAGGATAAAACTGATCAGTTACGTCAGTTTTATTTTGAACGGTTGCATCTATTAAAACTGATAAAACGGATCCATTATAAATATGGCAAGAAGGTCAGAAACAGAAAATAAATTCCATCCCTTCGTTTTTCTACCTTTTACAGAGAAACACCACAAACAAATTCGCCAAGAATCCAAGTTCGAGTGCAAGAACTTGGATTAGATAGTTGTATCCTGCGAGATAGACGTCCATCGAACTACTGCACGAGTGTAGGGGCGAATTTCTGTCTTAGGAGATTGTTACTGCAAGCCTCTATCTTCGTAAACAAGTCAGTGTTTTCTGATTAATTTTTAATTGAATTAATTGTTCATATTTTGAAATATATATTGTATCTATTGTGTTATTTTCATTCGAAATAATTTGTGCAATTGTTATATATCATATACTTGACTTTTGATTGGTCTTAACAACTTGAACTTTCCAATAGGCAATTTAGTCAAAGGATCAGCAAGCATCATAGTTGTGCTAATATGATGTACTTCAATCGCTCTCTTCTTGACCTCTTCTCTGACCTTAAGAAACTTTACTTTCATCAATCTCGAAGCTGAAGTTCTTATGTTATTCTTGGCAAAGAACACAGCAGAGTTATTATCACAATACATCTTCACTGGCTTTCACAATGTTTAAGTTTGACATAAAATTTCTTAACCAGGCTGCCTGCTTCATGCCTTCAAAACAAGCCACGAATTCAGTCTCCACGGTAGATGTTGCAATGATAGTTTGTTTTGCACTTTTTCATGAAACAGCCCCTCCATTAAGCATAAATATATATCCTTATGTTGACTTCCTATCATCTACATCTCCAGCTAGAGCTAAGTCAATATATCCCATAAGCTTCAAAGTATCACTTCTGCCATAAACCAACATGAATTTTTTGGTTCTCTTCAAGTATCTCAGAACTTTCTTAGCAGCTACCCAATGAGCTTCACCTGGATTTACTTGAAACCTGCCTAGCATGCCTACAATAAAGGCAATATCCGGTTTTGTGCAAATAGTTGCATAAATCAAGCTTCCAACCAAGGAAGCATAAAGTTTGGATTGCATCTTGGTTATTTCCAAATCAATCTTTGGGCACTGACTTTTGGAAAACTTGTCTCCCTTATTTATTGGAACTTGACTGTTGCTGCAGGATTTCATATTCTGATATAATGTAGTTCAAATTCGCCTTTGGCGTGAATGGAACATAAGTCCTCTCACTTATAAATGAGGAGAAATACTACTAGACCGTAATACTAAGTGACAATAATGTTTTTTAGTATCACTTCACAAATATCAAATTTGATGAGACGGAAGAATAACAAATTGACATGGACATCAATATCAAAGCATATTGGGCCCTCTCGGCCCAGTTGAAAATATAAATGGAAAAGTGACAATAAGAGCATTTTTTTTTATATTCCCTCAATTCTTAATACAACTTTTTTAGAAGTGTTTTTAAAATGACTAAAAATATTTTTGGTAAAAATGTTTTTAGGTTTCAAAAACATTTTTATCAAAAGCGCTTTTAATTATTTGAAAGCACTTCCAAACATATTTTTAGGGAGAACTAATACTTGTCGGGTATTTTTTTTTGACACTAATTCACATCCAAAAAAGAAGTGAGCTACGTCTGAGTTAAACTTGGAAATAGAAGTCTTCTTTTGTTTTCAACAATGAAGTAAGGCTAAGCTCATGAGGTTATTATCCTAGGTCGGTACAAGTTGATAGGATCTCTTTTTTA
>JAOTRO020168566.1:0-20384 GCA_028566515.2 Pyracantha coccinea | reverse complement strand
CCCTCTGGACCCTTCGGTTGGAGATGGCCTTAGAGAGAAGGGAGGGAAAATGGAATTGGGCCAGGGACAAAATCAGAGGGTAGGCCCCCCTTGGGCCACCAATTAAGACCAAAAGCAATCCCATTTCAAAATATTTAGCCTAAAGTGAAAATTTACGAAATACCCTTCCGTTCCGTAAATTCCCGGACGGGTTATTACAAAATTTGCATAAAATTGTCCTTAGTACTCAGGTTTTTCAAGAAGGTGGACGTATTAGAAGGGTAATTTTTCTAATACTTGTTGGGGATTTTGTAGTGTATTTCACTCTCGTTTTCTTCTAGAATTTGTCCTCTATTTATAGCTATAAGTGTGTCATTCTGAAATGGTTAAACAATCATTCAAAGGCTCATATTACTTGGTTTGAAATCAAGAGGCACCACTTCAAAGGTTCATATTACTTGGTTACACAATCATTCAAAGGCTTATATTACTTTGGTTTGAAATCAAGAGGCACAATCATATAAAGACTCATATTACAAAGTGTGGCTCTAATCTATGCCACCAAATTCCAACATAATTTGCATTCTGAAGATATATCTCACCTTTTTCGTAAATGTTCTTTTGCTTCATTTATAGGGAACAGTCTTTCTAATATTGGAATTACAAAACCACCTAATGATGTAAATTTGGTTTCTTGGATCATGTAAATTTGGAAGAATGTCTTCTCTCTCTATTTATAAATGTTTTACAGTATGTTGAAAAATATGGGTTTTTTGTAATAAAGTATAATCCAAAAATTAATAACCTAATTGAACATATAGCTTTGTTCAGTTAAAATTGCGAGTTGAAGATAAGCAAACTCAAACTGCTGACATTTGCCACAAGATAAATTACCGCTTCTCAGACCTCAGGCTTTTGTTCTACGCATTAAGAAAAATTTATTTGATTACTGGCAAGCAAATATATAAAATCGCTCTTAGAAATTGGTTATGCTGTTGCAGACTTGCAGGTATTTTGTTTGGAAATTGTCTTGGACAAACTAATCTTGTAGGTTCCTTTCTCACTTGGGCAGTACGACTTCAGCTGAAATATGTCGTTCTGGAAGGGGACTCTAAAATCTTAGTCCAAATTCTCTGCAGAGACAATTGCAAATTTTATCTCTTATACAAGACATATGGAATCTTTCAAGACAAATTTTCGATATAGATTCCAGCATACTTGCAGGGACCCATATGTCAATACATGGGTTAGCTAATTTAGGTCATGTATTTGATATGTACGGTTTAAAGATCCGTAGAGAACTTCTTTGTAATGTTTTCCTCTTTAAAAAGAATTAAAATAATCTATATCCTAAAAAAAGGCAATTAAAAGTCGAAACGGCGTGAACCAGTTCAAACTCATTACCTTAAGAATCAACGAGATCGAGAATTCATAGAGAGAGAACGAGTATTTTTAGAGAGAGAAATTGCAAGTTCTGTAATGCACAAAGAGTACACAAATGAGCATTTATACGAAATTATTGTTTTTACAGCCTATTTGTCTCATCTCTACCTCTATTAGAGAGATGACACAAACATATAGTAAGTATAGCACTACTCGTCTCTATAGGTTTGTATGGTCGTTTAACAATTAAGCAGATCCCTATTAACTATAGGCCCTGATTGGTATATTCTTTTCAATAAAAAATTGTTTGGTAAAGCTAAAATATCTTGTTTATTAAAAGTAGTGATCTTTAGACACCTTTTAAAAGCAACATATAGATTGCTTTTAAAAGTTGTTTTAATAAAAAATAGAGTTAATTAAGGCCTTAGGGAACATTTTCAATTCCTAGAATACCCTCATTAGTTTTATAAATTACATTATTTTATCCTTTACACACATTTTATCCCTCGGAGAATACAGTGACCACCAATACCAACCACTATAAACACTACTTTACACCACCATTGTTGCCACCATCACCACCACAACTGTAACTACCACCACTACAATCATAATCACCACCAAAACTACAACCACAACCACCATCACCAACATTGCCACATCATTGTTGTCGACATTGCCATCACCACCACTATAACCGCAACCGTCACCACTGTCGCCTCTATCACCATATTTACCTCTACTCCCAACCACCACACCCCATTACTGGCACTACCACCAAACCCCCACCATATATGCTACCATCACTTCCATAGCCACCAGCACTGCCTTCGTCACCGCTGTCATTGCCACCACCCCCACTAACATTTTCATATTTGTCATTATATACAATTATATCACTTTCACATTAAAAATATATCAAATGCTTTTACTATGTTTTTCATAATCACAACACTTTTAAAAATATAGTTTACCAAATGCTAGTCTTTTTTATTTTACATCAAATTATTTTTAAAACACAACAAAATCAATTTTTTCTTAAAAAGCACATCAATATCAAACTGGCCCATATATAAGTTGACATGGTCAGCTAAACTAATCCAAAGATGACACCCATACACCTATTACAAAATCGGTCCAATTTGTTGGTATTCAAACCAAAATAATGCTAGAGGGATTAAATTTTCAAAACTAAATTTTGTAAACAATAAAGTGTGATTGTTGATGATTAGATTATTACTAAGTATTGATTAACGTGCTTATTTCTTACTAATGACATATTACATATTTTACAAATTTGATCTAAAAATTGGTCACCTAGCACTACTCATTCAGACAATCTCCATCTTCTTCAAAACTATAAATAAAGATGAGAAAAACATGAAGATATATATGAAGTAAAATGGCAGCACCGGCAGAGAGAAAGAAAAACAGAGCAGCAATAGCTTTTCACGAAGAGAGGACAACTCCTACGACTATAGGGGAGCGACATAACAACTGATCTAAGCCGTACATGTGGCAGAGCATCTCATGATCCAAAATATTGCAAATTCCATAAACGAACTTCAAGCTTGACAGCAAAAATAGAAGCAGAGTATTAAATTTAACACGATTCAGCAACCAAGGCAAGCTGACAACCGATACAAAATCAGAGGAAAAAGACACCGCCAGAACGAAGAGGCAAACAAAGGTTGAATGTGAAGGAAGCCACCAAGGGAAGACGGTGAAGCCGATCAGCTCCTGAAAACCAAGAAGTGGGGTTCGGGGTTCTTTCAGTCTGGACGTGGATTCGATCATTCAGTGTCTCTTGGATGCCCGCATTTGCTTGATTGATCAACAAGTAACAGTCAGGGTTTCGAATTGAAACTCCGTAGGCATGCTTGAGGTATGATCTACTTCTCGGGCATTTATCTGATTACGTTGTTCGACTGGATCATCCAAGAACTGTTGCGTGTTTCATGAGCTTTTCTTGATTTGGGTTTCTGGTAATGGTGCATGGAATTGTCGTTTCAGAATGCTTTGTATGTTCTGGTAATTAGGCCTTCTGTTTAGCTTCATCATGTTTGACCTTAAGTATGAAAGAAGACGAAGAAAAAAACATATTCCAGAAGAAATCTTGTTTGAAATCCTTGCAAGATTACCTGTGAAATCTCTTTTACGGTTCAGATGTGTCTGCAAATCTTGGAACACTTTAATTAGCAGCCCTGATTTCAAAACCGCCCATCTCGGAAAAAATATAATGCGAGATTCATACGATTATCTTCTTATCCGCACTGCACATTATCGCTTTTCGCTCTGCTGTCGGGATACAGTTGCTAAGTGCTTGGATTTAGAGCTTCCGGAGCAGGAGAATATAAGTTTACGCATTAATGGTTCTTGCAATGGATTGCTTTGCCTCTCTAATCATTTAGGTCGGTGTTTGAGGAATCCTGTATATCTATGGAACCCATCAATCAGAAAATTCAAGAGGCTACCGAAAGGCCTTATTCAGCACACAATCCATTTCGATGCAACTGGATTTGGGTTTCACCGTGGGGAAAATGACTATAAGGTTGTGAGGATTGTGAGGTTTCCGGGGAAGAAATGTATCTTCGAAGTTGAGGTTTACAGCGTTAGATTGGATGCCTGGAAACGAATTAGCGCAGTTCCTCCTCTTTCACCTAATGTCTCGTCTTTCAACACTAACTCATTTGCATACATTGATGGTGTTGTGTACTGGATTGTATTTGACCATTCTCAGCAGTGCTCTTCCATCCTTTCTTTTGATTTCGTCGGTGAGGTTTTTCAAAAGATTGTGCTTCCTGATAAGATGGGCAAGGGCATAGAGTTTTTTCACACCAGTATTGGCGTGTTTGAGAAATTAGTTTCTATGTTCCATTACAGACAAGATGGGAAGGATTACCACTGTGACATATGGGTTCTGGAAATGGAGACTTGGAAAATGATCCGCACGATTGTTCTTCCAGAACGTGGATGGATAGCGTGGCCATTGGGTTTTAGAGCAACTGGCGGAGTTCATATGGCCATGCGAAATGGAGATTTCGTTTTGTATAATCCAGAACCACGCCAAGTCAAACCCCTTGGAATTAAACTTCATGATGGGTACGTCGGTTCTTACAGTGAGAGTCTGATTCTTCTCAATTGAATTCTGATTTCTGTGTCGTGAGTTCCATTTTCGGGTGTTGTAAGTTGTGACGTGCCTTCGGAATAATCCGTTTTGACACTCTACTCTGTCCTTGTTGTAATATAATCCAGGATTAGAGTTTCCAACTGATGGCTCCTTTTCATGGTAGTCTAACTTTTACTTGTCTAATTGTGAGTTTGCAATGGAAACTTGAAGCAATAAAATAGTGTATAACGAACTGTTCCTTGTAAGAGTAAGTGGGAGTCAGTACTGTAGGTTGTGGAAGCGCCAAGGATCTGTAGCATGATCGTTGGGAATTATTAGAACAAATGACATTCCGTTGGGTTTTTAGTGCACGGTGGACAATGTTCAATTTTGTGAGCTATTATTAGAAATTTTCATTTTTTTATTAAAAAAAAAACAGGTCCAATAACTATTATCTTTTTGTTAAGTTTTTAATAACATTGAAAATTTTAAGGTATGTAATATATTAAATCATAAGAATTTAATCCCATCAACTATGTTGTATTCCGTCTTTTTACTTATTTAATATACCTGTATCATAAAACATTTTGTTGACAATTTACCTATATTACAGATAAATCATTTTTAGCTACCTATATTATAGATATTTTTTGCTTGTAATATCCCTTTTCAAAATTAGTTGTATTCAGTTCTATCTTAAATATGTTTCACCTGAAATTTTTTTTAGTATTCTTATGATATAGGTATTTTATAATTGGACTCAATTTAAAATATACGTTGAATTTAAACCTAAGTCTAACATTGCTAATAGTATTGAAAACTTTAAGCTTATAACTTTTTTTATTATTATAAACGATATTTCTACTGTCAATGCTACACTACGGAGAGGACGAGGAAGAACAGAGATGGTTTGAACTTTATATATAGTGAGATTAAAGTATCACATTTATATCTTTTTATTTAATTTTTTTTTCGGTTTGGAACTTGTGTATTGAATTGGTTGCATCATCTCTTGCTTGTGGGGATTTGCCTGAACATTTCTCTTTAATGAAGTTCGAAGATTCTTTGGATTGCTTACATTGTGAACGTGTATTTCAGTCACCAACATAAACTCACGATTTTGAAGCTAAATTCTGGTTTGTAATTTTAAATTATTACTCCTTTTAGCCCCATAAACTCCCGAGTGAAAAAAAAATAAAAAAAATATGCAATGTGTAGTGTGTAGTGTAGATTGCTAAAAATGGAACACGTAAATCGTGATATAAAAATAATCATAAGTATTAGTAGACTAAATTTGCAAATTAAATTATGTGTCACCAATAGGAAATGAGCACTTTTATCAAGGTTTAAGTGATAATCGAATATCAATTTCCATGTCAATGTTCATAAAATTTAGTTTCTCTAACATTACTCTAATGCAAATTACCATTATGACCAAAAAATATTACTAAGTCATACGAGACAATATTCATTTTTATTAAAACGTCTTACTCATGATTACACAACACCAAACCAAATCTAAATTTTGCTAATGAAGCGTTCAAGATAGTCTACCAAACATGAAACATATGCATGCGTGACTTGGAACCAAAGTCAAAATTAGACTTCAGTTGAGTAAAATTAGACTCTCAGTATAGACATCAACATAGGCGAAGTATTCGCAATTCAACCCGATTCCAATAACCCTAATTTCGATAGACTTGGGATCAAATAAAACCAATTCTGGGTGATCTGGATTGTCGCCTTTTATAGCCAAATGAAGTCTGCCATCTGCTTCCATCCCTAATGGCCATGCTAATTTAGACTATGGAAAAATAATTGTCTGCATCATTTTCCAAGTATTCACTTCCAAAACGCTTATGTCACAGTACAAGCCAAGCCTGTCTTTTCTTACTTGGAATAAGGAGATTGAGTTCTCAACCACTTGAATACCGACGTCAGTGGACACTTCGACCGTTGTCTCGGGAAGCAGAATCTTTTGAAAAACCTCGCTGCCGAGATCAAAAGTAAGGATGGAAGGGCTATGTTGAGATGGCTCCTTTGTGATCCAATAGACAACTCCGTTCAGGAAAACGCACGCAGACTGCAAAAAGTTGACATCATTTGAAACAGGAGGCACTGCGGTAATTGTCCTCCAACAATTCAGTCTAAGATTGTAAACCTCAATCCCAAAGGTACTTTTGTTGCATAGAAACCTCACAACCCTCACAACCCTATAGTCGTCAACCTCACCATGAAAGCCAAACCCTAGATGAACGAAAACTTGTATTTTGAAGGCTATTGGGAAGTCTTTTCAATTTTCTGATTGATGGGTTCCATAGATATATCGGACTCTCCAAGGTCATAAATGCAGAATTAGAGATGCAAACCAATCCATTGCACGAACCGTGAACGACAAAACCAAAATCATGACCAGGAAGCTCTAAATTCAAACGCTTGGAAAATGTTTCAGCATCAAAGAGTGACAAGCAATTGTTCATGCCAATGTGGATGAGTAGATGATCACAAGAATTTTGCACGACATTCCTTTTAAGATGGGCGTTTATGAAACTAGGGCTGATAATTAAATTGTTCCAAGATTTGTAAACGCATCTAAACCGCAAAAGAGATTTCACGGGTAATCTTGCAAGGATGTCAAACAAGATTTCTTCCGTTAAACTGGATCTCATCAACAAAGGTTGAGCATCTCTTCTCTGCCTTTTTACATTCTTACGGGTAGACATGATGAAAACTCAAATGAATATTCAAAGAATTCCAAGATTACAATTCTGGATATCGTAAGCACAAACAAACCCAACTCACCAAACCGCAACATAAACAGATCGATATCCAAGATGTAGAAGCATACCTGATTCAATTATTCCAACATTTGAACCCAAACAAATGCGTAAATCAAAGATCCCTGAAACCATTCCTTAGCTTCATTTGAAATTCGCTGCAAATCAAAGAGAAAGGTTCGTCTTTTGTATCGGGTTTTTGTTCTCAGAGCCGAAAGGGTTTGTTGTTCTAATGGTGATGGTGGCTTCGGCTGCATCTAGAGTTTGAGTTCTAGGGTTTTCTTTTCTTTATATACTCTGGTGTGCAGTAGCTAGCTGCTGTTTTTCATTTATTTCATTCTTTCACTGTGTCCGTATTTGTAATTAGCTAAAAAGAAAAATTATTACCATTAGAGAGAGGTGAAAAACTTATTTTCTTTTAGTGGAAAGTTCCATGTCCAAGCGCAGTGTAAGAGGAAAATGTTGAAGTGATTCTATGGAGAAAAATCTGTGCAAGAAGCAGATTTCCGTGGAGGGGCAAGAGTTCTAAAAGTAAGCATTTAAAAGAGAAGGAAATAGTGAAATTGAAAAATAGTTGTTTAAAGTTTTTTCGATTTTTTTAGTGAACGATATTAATGTGAGGGAGATTTAAATTTGGAACCTCGGAAATTTGAAAATACCCTTTAAAAATCTAAACCAATGGGCTGTTAATTTTCATATTTATGACAACTTTTGAAAGTTAGTTTTAAAAAGCATTACCAAATATGCACGTACGTGGACTATATTGATTGCGAAAACGGGTACGTTGATGGTCCTGGTTCGTCCTGGTGAGTCAGGTATAAATGTTTTTGTTCTAATTTTCATTCTTTTTTAATTATTTGAAGAAAAATTGTCGAGTTGTACATATAATGCAGTATCATTGTTGCTACTCAAGGTTTCTCTTAGTCAACACAATATTCAACTTTTTTACTCATGAAGGTCTAAATGAATAACACATGTCACCTCCACTTCGTTGCAGCAGTTTTTTAAAGCTCTCGAACTTACAAACTGATTCTCACCAAACTACTGATGGAGGAATTTTGTAACATGTGGATTATGGTTATGATAAATGATGAAATATTGCTTCAAAGCACGTAATAATTATGTCATCTTTTAGACTTTATTCGCCTCCACATCTAGTGTACAAAGGGATATGTGAATAAGCATATGAATACAATTAAACTCAGCCTTACACCTATTGTTTGTCACATTCCTATGACAAACCCAACACGAGAGATAATAAGAAACACTAAAGTTTATACCAACAAAATTTGCATAAAATTGTTCTAAGTACTTTGGTTTTCCAATGAAAAGGTGGACGTAGAAGAAGGCTATTCCTAATACTTCAGAGAGTTTGTAATGTATTTCACTCTTGTTTTCTCCTAGAATTCGTCCTCTATTTATGGAGGTATTCGTATTACTTGGTTTGCAATTAAGAGGCCCCACTTCAAGAAAGACATGTCCACTCATTTGAATCCATTCTCAAATTTCTAGAACGTGTTTCATGAGTGATTTTTATACCATACACAAAGTATCAAACCTTTAAACCGAATAGACACAATTTGACTTTCAAACAGGTGTGGAAGTTTCACTTCTGCAGAACTGGAAGACCAGTAGCGGCGGAGCCTGATGAAGCCTCCCGGCCGGTCGTACCTTTGCAGAGAGCAATGATCTTTGCTTCTGACCCCATCTGATTGGTAGCCTATTCTGACTCACCAATAGCACGTTCCAACTTTTCCCCTTGAAAAATATCTAACAATTGCTAAACACATTTTCCACAACAATTTGTCACACAAAATAAACTATCCTTAAGCAAAATTGGGTTGAAAATTCTTACTCAACCAAATAATTGGCAAACTGTTACAATAAAGTATCTTCGAAATAATTCGTTTTTTCAAGCTCATATTAAGAGTTCTCATTCTGCAGCTTGGATAGGAATACTTAAAACTTGTTTCTTATTACTTGAAGGAATAAGGTGGACACTTGGGGATGGAAAAAATATAAACTTTTGGACTTTTAGTTTTTTATTTTTTGTCAAAACTTTTGGACTTTTAATTGAGTGTATCCTTTTCCTTTAGCAAAAATAATTGATTTACAAAATATTCCTAATCTTGATGAAACTATCGCTGATTATATCACTGGTGGTTCTTTAGCTTAGAATAAGAAAAAAATTGCAACAAGTGGTTCCTGACATTATATTCAATTTCGCATGTGTAATTTCATTCAATCATGCTTTATCTTATGATAATATACCTCTCATTCACTCTCACGCTAATTTCATCTAGGGACTTCTCCGAATGATATCTATACAATAAAAACAGCTACTAATATGCAATTCAATCAGGAAAAAGGGGAATTGATAATTATTTATCGAAATTGGAAGCTAAAAATTCCGCCTAAAGTTAAACTTTTTGCTTGGTTAATGCTCCAAAATCGACTAAATACTAGACAGATTGACAAATATTACAGATATTCGTCCTATGTGTGATTTGAGATGTCTCATCTTTTTCATACATATTCGTTTGCTGCTTTTGCTGCACTTCTGTGGAACAGTCTTACTAATATTGGAATTACTAAACCACCTAATGATATAAATTTGGTTTCTTGGATCATGTAAGTTTGGAATAATGTCTCCTCTCTCTATTTAGAAATGTTTTAGTCTGTTGAAAAATGTGGGTTTGACGTAGTAAAGTATTGTCCAAAAATCAACAACCTAATCGAACTGCCAAATTTGACAAATTGGATTCTATCATACAACCTTGTATAGTTTAAATTTGCGAGTTGGAGATAACCAGACTTAAAAATTGCTGACATCCGCCACAGGATAAACAATTGCTTCTCATGCCTAGGCTTTTGTTCTACACATTAAGAAATATTTATTTGATTACTGGCAAGCAAATAAAATCACTCTTAAAAGTTGGAAAAAGAAAAATCTTTCCTTGTATGTTGGCAGCCGGCCACTCAATAACCATCATATTAAAATTAACTCTGATGGATGAGCAAAAACTAATGGTCATGCTGTCGTAGGTGTTTTGTTTAGAAATTCTTTTGAACAAACTAATCTTGCAGGTTCTTTTCTCACTGGGGCAGTTCGACTTCAGCTGAAACATGTTGGGGAAGGGTGTTAAAGTCCCACATCGGTGGGTTCAATGAAACCCAATGGGTTTAAAAAATAGTATCCTACTCTAATTAATACCGAGACCTTTTGTGGTAAAACACCACACCTGACGGATTGGGTAGGTGGTGAAGTTGAGGATAGTGTTGGTGTCGTTAGAGTGGGACGGGCCCAGCGATCCAAAAATCCAACATGGTATCAGAGCCACACGGTTCGGGCCCATGCAAGCCAACGAGCTTGTCACCCATAAGGAAACAAGTTTAAACTCTTAATATATAGACGACCGCTGAGTTCCATTGAAAACAAGTGGGCCCAACGCGAGCCGACCTCTGAGTTACAATTACCGATGTGGATCTCCCTGTGTGGACCACTAAATGAGGTTACACGTGAGGGGGAGTGTTAAATGTCCCACATCGGTGGGTTCAAAGAAACCTAATGGGTTTAAACACTACTACAAAAGGGCCTTATTGTGTCGATGGTTGGTGTCGGTTTTATGTAACATTGTGGCGGATAAGACATTTCCGAAACCAAATTAACATGGTGTCGGAATTACTGTCAGTTATAAGCGACATAAACTGTCTATGTCCCTTATAACTGACATAACCTGTTAATGTCGCTTATAATTGACATAGATTTTAATATTTTTAAATAGTGGTGTCGCATTAAAAAAAAACCGTGTCGCTTGTAACTGACGTAAAGTTAGCGTCGGTTAAAAGAAGAATGGTGTCGCTTCTACCCAACACAAATGAAAGTTTTTAAATATTTTCAAATCTTGTGTCGCTTGTAACCAACATGGATTTTAATATTTTTGTTTTTTATTACGTATTTTATTTAGGTGGGAATTTGGTGTCGGTTTTGGCCGACGACATTGGTCGGATAATTTGAAATATTTAGACGGGAATTTTCCCGCTTGTTTTGCACGAGGAAATGGATTGAGAAGAGGAATTGCAGTTAGTGTCAAATTTGGTGTCGGTTTTAACCGAAGCCAAGTGCATTTAATTTGACGATAGTTTCATTGAACCGACACCACGTGAATTTCAATAAAGTGTGTCAAAAGGTGGCTTCAGTAAAGTGTGTCAGAAATTGGTGTCGGTTTTAACAAACACCAAGCTTTATTTATTTCGACGACAGTGGCTTTTAATTCGACGTCAGTACATTCAATGTCGGTTTTAACCAACCCCAACTTAGTATCCATATTTAAACCTCTTTCTTCCCCATTTCATCTGTGCTTTCATTTCTTCCCCACTTTCAGTCTTTCTCCTTCTCCTTCCCCATTTCATATGTGCTTTGATTTCAATCTCCCTCGTTTAATTGCCCTTTCCCCGTGCGTCCTTTCTACCCCGTTTCAATTTTTCTCCTTCTCCTTCCAGTAACTTTTGCTATGGATCAACATTCTAGGGAACTCCATTTCGAAGATGAAGAGTTCGAAGGTGGTTCATTTTTAAATTATTATGATTATTAATTTCAGTTTCTGTTTTGCATTCTAACTAGCAATATGCTTAAATTGAAAGTTGATTTTTGTTTCTTGGTTTTCTGTATTTATAAGGATCAACTCAACGGAGACGTGGACCCTCAATTCCCAATTAGAAAGAACAACCTTGTTCATTTGATTCGTCTGGAAAATGCATTAGTGATAATTTTAGTGTTTTTTCAAAACATGTAGCGGTAGAGGTTAGAGATCATAGAAATCTTCCGTTGATTAGAGATTGGTGTTTGATCAAGGAACAAGACAAGGAAGTTTTCTAGAATAAAATAAAGGTATAAATATCTTTTGCAAGAGTTCGGAAGGAATATGTATGGGTTGAAAATTTTTAAGATTTGTAGTTAATTTTGAATTTAATATATAGTTGTTAGAAATTTTATTTTTAATTTGAAGTTTGCTTAAAATTGTTTGTTTTTTCATTGACATATACTTATAGCGAAATAAGCATGGGAAGGAGTTAGATCCTGTTTTTTTTTTGTCATTGTCATACACGAAAAGATAAAACTTGGATTGATGAAACATCTCAGCGCATAGGGGTAACTGATTTTTTCATGTTACTATTTCATTGTTAGTGTTTGGTACTATTGTTGTTGTTAATAGTTTTTATTAATGTAACGCTTTGGCCTATATATGAAATATGTTGAAAATCATTTTTATATAATTTTTTAAATTATTATTAATTAAAATCTGAAGCCTATTTTTTTAATTATTAATATATTTGGTGTCGCTTATAGGCAACAACATAATAATTATATTATTTCTCGAGGAGTTAGTTAATGTCGGTTAGGACCGACAGTAGCTTGAGTATTTTAATTGTTTAACTGTTACGTGATGTCGGTTAGAACTGACAATAGGTTTGATATTTTAATTGTTTAATTGTTACTTGATGTCGGATTAAGGGGACTAACCAATGTCAATATTGTAATACCCTAAAAATTTAAACATATGAATTATAAATTCATATTATGAATATGTGAAGAAAATCGAAAATAAATCGATTTACAGTTACGAAAATAAAACTGGGAAAATTGTAAAGTTTTGTTTCCGGAAATTATTATAATCTACGTATTGGTATTATTGAGATTTTATGTTATTTTTCAGGGAATTATATTAATTTGTTTGAGTTTAGTTTTAAATTAAACTGGTTACGAAGTTTGAAATTTGGAAATTAATTATTTAAAATTCGTAGACCATTCGAGTTCACAATTTATATTTTTTAATAGAGCTTGATCTTACGAACACATGGACACAAACCATTCATGAAACGAAATTATAACGAAAGGGTTATTAACGTTTGAAGTTAGAGATATTTTTGTAAATTTAATCTTTAATCTAGAAGGCTCCAATTTCTAGAGCAATCATGTGGGGTCGCGTGGACAGCTGAGATGAAAAGGGGAGGAGAGAAAGGAGGGAAATGAGAAGGGGAGGGCCAATCAGAAAGAAGAGAAAGGAGGGGAAATGAGAAAAGAAAAAGAAGGGAATCAGATCCCCTTTGAGTACCCGTGACCCGACCTGTTTCCATATCCCAACTCCGGCCACTGTTGACGACAATGTTGGTGTCAAAATGACGCTTACCTCAAGGCCATTCAATCCCTCTCCTATTTTCATTCGAAATTTTGATAAAATTTGGTGGATTTTGAGAGGAAACCGTATGGAGGGGCGCACGGGTTTGGCTTCGATTCACCATGATCTGAAGCAAACTCTGCCGCCCATAGTCTTCCCTCAACCTCAGGAACAAATCCCGTGCATTGGTTGGGGTGTCGGAGCGGTTTTAGAGGCGAATCAAGAACACCCAAAATCAAGGGTTTCCGGCGGCTCATTGCAAATTTAAGGTGTGTCCCGGCCAAATTGGACTTGGCCACAGGTAAAATTTGGTAATTTTTGGAAATAGTTGATATTTTCCGGCAATTCGGGGTGGCTGACCGCCACCTGCGCGGCACGTGACCAGTGGACTGCCATTGTCTTTTTCATGCAAATTTCGATATTCTGAATCCATAATTGGTAACCATTTGATGTGATTTGATTGTGAAAGCTAATGGTGATTACTATAATATGTTTGGAAATTGATAAAGGAAGGAAATGTGAACTACGAAAGGCTTGATCCCAATCAAGGGTACGTAGGCAATCTAACAGTGTTAGATACATCCTTAAATAATCGAGACAAAATCCTTGTTTGAGGAATTGAGCTAAGTAAGGAATTTGGTGACAACTTTGAGATTTAACCTTATGTTTTGGTGGTTAAATGTTGGTCATAAATCAATGTGTGAGAAATCAAGAAAATTGAACTAGAGAATCGTAAGTAATGATAGTTAACTAAACAAGAGTTTAGTTGGGCCTATCACCGATAATTATTCCCGAAAATAAATATTTCGGGGGCGGGGTGTTACAAATACCCTTTTCGTGATGCTAGCAATGGTGTCGGTTTCCCTATCCAACATTGCGTGATTTGATGTCGGATTTTTACCAAAAATTCGACAGTAGTTAGGGTTTCTTGTCGGTTTTTGCACCGTCAGTAATAGCCTCTTTTGTAGTAGTGAAATAAGATTACGCTACTCTAACTAATACCGAGACCTTTTATGGTAAAACCCCACACCTGACGGATTGGGCAGGTGGTGAAGTTGGGGACATCGGTGTCGTTAGAGTGGGACGAGTCCGGCGATCCAAAAATCCAACATGGTATCAGAGCCACGGTTAGGCCCCGTGCAAGCCAACGAGCTTGTCACCCAAAAGGAAATAAGTCTGAACTCTTAATATAGAGACGACAGCTGAGTTCCATTGAAAACAAGTGGGCCCAACGTGAGCCGACCTCTGAGTTTCAATTACCGATGTGGATTTCCATGTATGAACCACTAAATGGGGTGACATGTGAGGGGGAGTGTTAAAGTTCCGCATTGGTGGGTTCAATGAAACCCAATGGGTTTAAATAAGATTTACCCTACTCTAACTAATATCGAGGCTTTTTGTGGTAAAACCCCACACTTGACGGATTAGGCATGTGGTGAAGTTGAGAATAGTATCGATGTCATTAAAGTGGGGCAGGCCCGACAATCCAAAAATCCAACAAAGGGGACTCCAAAATCTTAGTCCAAATTCTAGCAGAAACAATTGCAAATTTTATGGAAAATTCAGTCTCTTATACAAGATATATACATGGCATCTTTCAAGACAAATTTTAGATATACGATTCCAGCGTACTTACAGGGAATTCCATATGTCAATACATGGCTTAGCTAATTTAGGTCATAAATATGATCATGCATGTACTTAGTTTTGTATATTTTTTTTAAGAAAATTATGCCTAGGATTAATATGTACGGTTTAAAAATTCGTAAAGATCTTCTTTGTAACATTTTCCTCTGAAAAAAAAATAAAATTTTGTGGCCTAAAAAAGGCAAATAAAAGTCGAAACGGCCTGAACCAGTTCCAACTCATAAACTTGAGAATCAAGGAGATCAAGAATTCTTATAGACAGAACAAGTGTATTTAGAGAGAGAAATAAAAACCTTTGTAATGCTTTTGTTCGCCTCCTAAATTTGGCATGGCCCTTACGAGCATGTCATTACTAGCTACTACTAATACAAAGGATTTAAGTGATGGAGATTGCGTTTTATTAACTTAAAATCAAGAGATTGTGTCATCGAGTGTGAGTGGCTCAAATGTAGGTTCTTTCTTTGCCTTGCTTACTAAGGACTTCACCTATGTAGAGAATTAAATCACAATATGTAAATGGCGAACAACATGTGGTCCAACATCCAAGTGGAGAGGGTTTTAGATTTCTACCCATGTGTCCCGAGTTCGAAGTTCCCCTCCTCTAAATTATTGTAAAAGTTATAGGGATGACAATTATAACCGTTAAACCCGATAACCATGGATAAACTCCCGAATGGATTGGATTTGGATATGAAAATTCGGGTATATTTTGGGTACGGGGAAAAACCATGAATATTATTCGGTTATGGTTTTGGATATGGTTATAGAGGTTCCCAATCTGTATCAGTCCCCAAATCCAAACCGAATAATATATAATATAATTATTCATAATATTAAAGTATTAAAAAATATATACACACACACATATGTATATTCATTATTCGCCAAATCCCTTACTTTGAGTGTAAATACAAAAATTGCATTATGTGAGTTGCACTTTGTGGAAAAGTTCATAAGTTTTGATATAAATCAAAATCTATGAGAATTCAATGGTACTTATGGGAGATATCAAATATCAGCCAACATTATCAATGTTTAGCTTTAATTTTTATGCTTCATAAGATCCATTCATTAAATCATTTTATACATCAAATATTTAATAAAAAAATTAATATTTACTAAATTATCATGCGTTAATTGAATAAATATATTTTTTTTATTGACAAAGATGAATATAACTGTTAACCGATAGGGAATTCGTTATCTGGTGGGTATGGTTATGGATAATACCTGATGGTTAATTTATGGTTTTGGATATGATTAATTTTTGTCGTTATGAGATGGATATAGTATTTTCGTTTCCAAACTGAATCGTTGCCATCCCTAATGAGAGTTCCAAACTTGTCATACTCATGCATAAGATTCCTTAAGCGACACTCTGACAAGTACGGCCATGCCCTAACGTGTAACAGTCTCATCGTCCAACCATATAACTAGAGATAAGAACTCGGATATGATCAAAACATATAAACGTAATTAATTAAGTTCCGAACTTATTTTTATATAAATACGTTTTGTCGGTAAAATATATTGTGAGGTGTCGCTGTTAGGTGTCAACAAACCACCAAATGATGTTAAAGTTCCCTTTTATTCCCCAGAACACTAATGACCGCCTACAACAAGGTTATACAAAATAAATACACAATTCATTTTTTAGTGATAAAAATACAATTTAAATTCCATATGAAATTTCCATTTCCATTTTTAATGTGCACAATATTCATAGCCACATATCACATATGTGGAGCTCTTTTGAAGAGTCAATAGTCATGACCAATACTAAAATTTAAAACAAATTTGTTAATAATTCTGTAGGGTATCTTCCCCTTTTCAGTGATATAAATTTGAACTAGTCTCACACGCACCAAGTATATCTCTTCTTCCACAATTAAACCAAAAGTTGAAGTTCTCTCTCTCATATCTGCTGCCATCAAATGTCCAAGGTTCATCCTTTCATAATAGCAAATGGTAGTAGTAGGGTTGATGCTTCTTGCAGCACTACTACTACTACTAGTTTGTGTACTACCAAGTACCTGACGTCAAAGAGAGAAACGTTCACTATATGGATGAAATCGCTTGTGATGCAAGGAAACGGATGCACTGCGTTTGATGCAAAAGGCGAGGTTGTGTATCGAATCGATAACTACGACAACAAACACAGCAATGAAGTTTATCTCATGGATCTCCGCGGAAATCTTCTGTTTACTGTCTGTGAGAAGAAAATGTGTGGTTTCCCAAGTTGGAAGGGCTATGAAAGCAATCATAACATTGGTGCCAATAAGCCAATGTTTCAAGTGAGAAAAAGTTGCAGATTTGTTCTTGGAAGTAAAGTGTCTTTATATAAAGTAACGATGCGATCTGTTAGCGATTGCTACAGTTTAGAGGGTTCGAATGGTAAATCATCATCAGCTTTCATAGTAAGAGACAACAATGGAGGAATTGTAGCAGAAGCCAAGCAAAAGCAATCAAGTTCAGGAGTAGTATTGGGAGATGATGTAATGACTTTGTTTGTGGAGGCTTATGTGGATCATTCCTTTATCATGGCTCTAGTCACTGTTTATGGCTTAATTAGGCATCAAATATGAGTTTAGCATTTTTAATTAAAATGACAGCTTTGTTAGATATAGAAGCTTTTTGCAAATACTACGGCAGGTTGTTAGATACAGAAGCTTTTTGGTGAGCAGTGATGTTGCTCATTGGGGTTATTTCCTCTCTTTTCTTCCTTTTGTGGGAGTTTTACTTTTAACCAATATTGTACTGCAGAGTGAAAAAATCGATAAAGTCATTCATTTTCCATTTACTGTTACGAGTTTCAGCGCTAATTCAGCAGGTTAAGCTTTCATGTATTAACACACCCAACAAATGCCGTTAAGCCAGTTGTCCAGAATAGTATGTCCATGCCTTTCTAATTAAGTTTGAAATTCCCTTCTTGTAGATTAGAGTAGTTCGGTATTTGTTTTAGAAAAGAAAAAAAGAACACAACCCAACAATACGCTTTAAGCTTGGAAATTAATTAACCTAGCTTCTCATTAAACAAAAGCATCCAAAAGAATTAACTTTTGAAGCATTGTCCATTTTCTGCAGCAGACAAGCACGCATGGGTGGGACAAAAGAGAAAGCGACATATTGTTAGCAATTGCAGAAATGGCAAATTAGAAGCATCTGAAATTTTCTTTATAGGTAACTAGACTTCATCTGGAATCAACACTGGAGATTGAAGGCCACTCGATCATATGTCCAAATTAGTACAAATTCTAATAAGAAAGTTACATGAAGATGTTAAGATTTGAATAGCTCATAGCATTTCAGAAATG
Source organism: Pyracantha coccinea (assembly GCA_028566515.2). NCBI lineage: Eukaryota > Viridiplantae > Streptophyta > Magnoliopsida > Rosales > Rosaceae > Pyracantha > Pyracantha coccinea. The sequence goes on along the minus strand of JAOTRO020168566.1, from coordinate 1,996 downwards.
GTTTTGGATTTTAGGGAGCAAAACGAAGAAGAAAGCTGAAAGAGAGAGGGAGAGAGAGCTGACAAAAGAATAATCAGAGCTGCAACATTCTAATCGTTACATAGTGCGCACACTTCATTCATAGCACCATTCATTCTCTTACATCAGTCATCATGACCATTTTTGAGTAAATTGTAGCAATGGTCTCTCAACTAAAAATCTAGTATCATTGGTCCCTCAACTTATCAAAATGTGTAGTTATAGTCCTTTTCATCAATTTAGTCAAAATTTTGTCAAAATAAGTTATGTTGGAATAGCCATTTATATAATTAGGGTCCCTTCACTCGTCAAAGTGTGTAATTATGGTCATTTTCATCAACTATGTCAAAAAATTTGTCAAAACGAGTTATGTTGGAAGGACCATTGCTACAATTGAGTTAAAATTAAGGGACCATTTCTCAAGTTGAATTAAAGTTGAGGGACCAACGGTAATGAATTTTTAGTTGAGGGACCATAGTTGCACGTTTTGATGAGTTAAGGGACCAATGGTAATGGATTTTAGTTGAGGGACCATTGCTCCAATTGAGTTAAAGTTCAGGGATCATAGCTACAATTTACTCCAAACAAAAAGGAAAAGTATTATTTTAATGTCAAACTTTCCCACTTGCAGCTAAATATCTTTCTAAGTTCAATGTTTTGTCCCATCATCCTCCAAATGCCTTATTTACCATATTTAGCCCGAATAGCACATTTTAGGTGTAAACAGGGTGTTTGTAACAGTAGCTTATAAGAGTACCACAGAATGTGCTACATACAAGATGATCCATTTTTTCCTTAGTTGGGAAAATTCTTATCCGAAATTAACTGTGCCACAGTTTTTGTTTGGAATAGTCATACAGACATTTAAGGGAACTAAATTAAAGAGTTAAATGAAAAAGCTTTTGAGACTACAGTCTCTATTTTCCTCAACTTGGTTTACTGTTGGGAGATTGAAGCATGTACATATATGCAGAATTACTTTTCAGAATTTATTTTCAAGTTGCTGAAAAGAACACATTCCACACTTGTTAATATTTCAATTAATTTACTCTCTACTGCTTTGAGCTAAAAAAAATCAAGTCATTTCAAATTGTGATGAGTTGAATTTAACTGCAACTATTGCACAAAATTGATGGGAATCCATGTTGACCGGCTCTAAACTCAAATTGCTGGGTGAAGTAGCTTCACAACTCCAAAAATTCATACGTCTGTTACACATTTTAACCTCAAATTTTAGAAATCGATTTCAAATTTCTGAAAATTTGTGGTGAAAATTGTTAATATACTATTTTTAATTTGACCCATGTGATAAAAAAATAAAATAAAAAAAACTGTTAATCGTAACCTTGTGGTGAAAATTGTTGGCAATTGTGGTCGAATTCCAAATTTTTGTCAAAATTTCATCTAGATTCAGGGGTAAAAAGGTCCTTCCAGCTTATCACTAAAGGAAAAGATAACTATTTTTAAACAACAAAAATACAAAAAATGGAAGTAAAAAAAAGTTAAAGACGAGCTCTGTTTGGTAAGCAAAACCATTTCTATATGTTTATTTTGACACCCCCTTCTCAAAATTCAAAGATTAAAGAATAATATACAATTCTAATCTAGATGGGCAACCCCGATGACGCTCGCCGGACCTCGCATATGAGCTTTATCGTCTCTGGTTCTTGGTTTTTTGTGGGTAAGTGGCGCACGAGTATCCATGGCTATTTACCACGACGCACCAATCGGTGAAAAGAGGATTAGAGAGAGGAGGTTGTCCCTTGATCGACTTGGGCAGGCATTGGATATCTGGCTTTTTTTTTCTTTTTTTCTTCATCTTCAGTTCCAAAAGAAATAAATTATTCATCAAACAAACCTAAAAGAAATCCAAGTCCGTACGGTGCTTTACAATTCGTTTAGGATAAAACTTGGGCACTTACTAGGGAGTACCCAAAAAACTGACTCTTTGAAGTGGCCCAATTAAATTTTTACAGCT
>JAOTRO020168549.1:0-12655 GCA_028566515.2 Pyracantha coccinea | reverse complement strand
GAAGACTCGAAGAAGACTCTCATTTTCAACTTCCTTCGTTCATAGATCCATGACTACCATGGCAAGAAATTCAGAAACCACAACCAATGGGACCTCCTATGTTGAAGCATATGGACCAACCGATGGAGATCGCGACATGGCTCTACGCTATCGCTCATTGAGGCTTACCACGGCAAAGACTGTACCTTTGTCATTGCGAGGTATCGTGGCCATGCCAGCAATGGCAACTGTCATTGTAATGGCCCACGGAGCAGCCTCCATTCAACGCTAGGAAACACTAGGGCAGGAGGCCCACGACCTAAGCAACCAGCAAGCGCAGACCCAAGCCGCTGCTCGTCCTCGGCAGCAGCCTTTGGTGCTTGCCACCTTCACTTGGATGCGATCTGCCCAGATCGAGGCAGCCCAATGCCCATACACCCGATCTGCTCCCGCAGCTCTCTAGACGGTCTAGCATGGTCCCAGACCAGTTCAACCTGCCCAGATCCAGATCCCAAGGTCGATGGTTGAACCAAGGGTATTTTCACCCCACCATATTACAAATCTAATATATCCTGGCTCAAGCTTGGCACCTGAAGTCTATTACACTTCCACAACTCAAGTAGACATTTACTATTCCAATAATTCCACTCTAAATAGGAAACAACACTTATCCCGACAGGTCGCCGAACTGACAAGCGCCCTCTTGTAGCATATTACCTAGGTGAGTCAGCTTCTGCAGCGTACCAAGATGTAGAGTGCTCTGGACGAGGTGTCCAGAAATAGGAAAAAGGCAGGTAATGACATTTCTTTCCAACGACATCCTGGCAATAAGCACCTTAACCAGCCACGAACTGAGCATTTTGGTAGTGTACACTCCCGCCCGAGCCCCGAGATAACTTAGTTTCTCGTCTTAACGTGCGGAGGAGCGTGCACTCTTGGTTAGGCACCCAGACGAGCATACATTCACGGTTGGGGCCCTATTTTGATAGTCAACATGGACAACCTTCCAAGCTCAGTGTTCATTCATGGCTAGGCCACCAAGCAGCATCTTCCAGCTCAAGTTCAACTGGCAGCCTACGAGTAATCTGCTGGCCTGCTAGGAATGTATTACATGCACAACAACCGTGGCATAAACGAGCTGATCATAGGGAAGAGTAGCTACGACCAGCAGGTCAGGACCAGGGGCAGCTAGAAGCCCCGCTGTCCCGGCAAAGGCAAATTCAAGAAGAAGTAGAGAGCGCATATCACCTTTCATGGATGAGATCGTGCAGACAGAACCCCCGTGTAACTATTTAAAGGAGATGGAGATCTGAAAGGCACTTAAAGCATTACCGCAGCATGATGATCCTCTACATGGCCAACGACGCCTTAATGTGCAAGATATTCGCCACTACTTTGCAGGGCAAGGCACATGATTGGTTCCATACCCTGCTTTCACAGTCTATTTGGTGTTTCGGTAGCCTTTTCGTAGTTTTCACTAAGGAATACTCATTCTACCTCTCGATCAAGAAGAAGTCTGATCATTTCTTCAACATCAAGAAGAATCCGAAGAAGTTAATCTGTGACTATTCAAAAGGTTCAAGCTCAAGAAGGCGAAGGTAGTCGGTTGCAATCGTCGACATAGTGATGGTGGATAATGGTAGCATAGTAAATCTACTTCAACTATCCGTCATTTAGAAGATGGGCCTGGAAAGCACGATAATACGCCAAGCAGAGGTACTCATCGGATTCAACGAATACACCTTGATTGCTATTGGCAACATAACACTAGATGTGAGAACACCACAAGTAGTTTTAAAGTATACGTTCATTATAGTCAGTGACTCATTTCCCTATAGTGGGATTCAAGGAAAGCCCTAGCTAGTGAAATTGGGTGTAGTAACCCCCGTCGACTACCAAAACATCTGATTCTGTATCCCGAGAGAAGGAGTTAGAGAGATAAATCTGACCAGGCTGCAACTTGATGATGCATGGTGCAAATGCTGAAGAAGTCAAAGAAGAAGTCCTTTACCCCCTAAGAGCTACCGAGGTTGAGAAGGACGAACCTGCTACCAAATAGTAACTACAGCAGCCAGATCAAGATGATGGCGTTCAGAAGGGTATACCGACAGAAACAAAAAAGATGAAAGCCTGAAGAAGACGTTGAATACATTATTCTTAATCCAAAGCAGCAGGCGAAGATGGCTAGAATCGGCTCACAACTGACCTTAAAAGAAAATGAAGAACTCATATCCTTCCTTAGGGAAAACCATGATTTCTTTGCATGGCCGCCCTCTGACATGCCTAACATTGATGCCAAGATAGCCTGCCACAAGCTACATGTCAACCCTGCTGCCATATTGAAAAGAAGACACTTCACTCCACAACGAGTAGCGATCATTGAGGCAGAGATAGACAAACTACTGGAAGTCGAATTCATCGTGAAAATGGTCAACATGGCTAGCCAATGTTGTGCTGGTAATGAAGAAAGAGAAGGGCAAATGGAGAATATGTGTAGATTACATTGACCTCAACAAGGCTTGCCCGAAAGATCATTTCCCTATCCTCCGAATTGACTTACTGGTGGACTCAACTATAAGGAACCAACTGCTCAGCTCTTGGTAAATATTTCGGCTACAATTAAATTGCCATGTTTGAGCCCGACAAAGACAAAACTATGTTTGTAATCAAGCGAGGCATCTACTACTACAAGGTTATGCCTTTTGGCCTCAAGAACGTAGGAGCTACCTATCAAATGTTAGTAAACATGATGTTCAAGAAGCAGATTGGGTTACCATGGAGATCTATGTCGACGTCATCATGGTAAAAGGAAAGAGTTAGAAATATGGGATACAAGATGAAGCTCAACCCTGCCAAATGCACATTTAGAGTCTCCTCAGGCCGATTCTTAGGGTACCTCGTAACCCAGCGAGGAATTGGGGTGCAACCCAACCAGATCAAAGCAATCTTGGAGATGAAATCCCCAACCACTTTGAAGGAGATCCAAATTCTGACCGGACGAGCAGCCGCGCTCAACCGATCGATGCATGCCCTTTTTCAAGGCCATCAAGAAGGGGCAAAAAGACAAATGGGACAACAAATATGAGAAAGCATTACAAGACTTGAAGAGATATTTGACATCCCCTCCGTTACTATCCAAGCTAGAAGCAGCCTAGGAATTATACATCTATTTGGCAGTCTCAGACGTAGCAGAAAGCTGTGCCTTCATACGAGAAGAGCTGAGGGCCCAACTACGAGTATTCTACACTTCTAAAGTTTTCCTCGATGCGAAAACAAGATACCCGAGGATTGAAAAGCTAATTTTTGCATTAGTTGTTGCATAGTCCAAATGCTTCTCAACGAGTGATGAAGTAGGCATTGGAACTTGGCCAATACGGCTTGGTTTACTGACCCCACATAGCGATAAAAGCTCCGGCCTTTGCCGACTTCATAACAGAGTTCACTCTTAGCCTAGAAGATGCAACGACACAGCCTCAAGACGCCATCGAGCACGCCTTGGCCGAACCAACCCTTTCTAACAAAGAGTGCCTGGAACAGTGGTTCATCCAACTACAAGGGTTTTAGAGCAGGCTTGGTTCTCATTACCCCAGACAGCTCGATGCCCGAGCATGCAATCACTCTAGGCTTCAAGGCATTAGGAAGCAGAGTACGAGGCCATATTGGCAAGCATCCAAATGGCACAAGATCTTGCGATCAAGCTCGTAATCCATTCTGATTCTCAATTTATCACTAGGCAGACTACCGAGGAGTATGCAGCATAGCATCAAAGGATGACACTATACCTCGAGAAGGTACGAAAGCAGCTTGCGGCGTTTCAGATTTACACCCTCAAATAAGTGCTATGTGTAGACAATGCTTGTGCAGATGCCCTAGTAGCCTTAGGCTCTGCTTTGGAGTACTAGTTCAAACGCTTCACCCCGAACGAGTATTTAGGAAAATCGAGTATAAAAGAAAAACCAGCAATCGAGATGTTAAAAGTCCATGTAACCGTCAGCTGGCAAGATCCCATCCTCGACTACCTAGTCAATGGGACACTCTCTGCAGAAAGATTGGAAGCTAGGAAGCTCCAAATAAAGGTGAAACACTACTACATGTGGAACAACATTATCGTCTGAAGGTTCTTTTCAAACCCACATATCCATTGCTTAGCGCCTCCTAACGACTTAAAAGTTCTGAGCTTGATCCATAAAGGAGTTTGTGGAAACCACTCAAGAGGTCGATCCTTAGCACAGAAGGTCTTCAACGCCGGCTACTACTGGCCCACCGTGCATCAAGACGCTAAGGAATTTGTTCAAAAGTGCGACAGTTACCAATGCTTCAAGCCTGTACCCATACTGCCTGCCAGTGAGCTTCACCCGCCTCATGGCCATTTATGCATTGGGCAATCAACCTGGTAGGGCCCATGTTGCTCGCTATTGGAGGCATGGGCATGATGGTCATGGCTACCGACTACTTAACCAAGTAGGTAGAAGTCAAACCCATGACCACCACTACTCGATGAGACATAAAATGCTTCATATGGAATAACATCATCTATCGATTTGGCATCCTACAATTTATTGTCACGGACAACGGCCCGTAATTCTTGGGAAAATACTTGTTTAAGTTCTTCCAAAAATATGCCATTAAGCAGCACATGTCTACGCCTAGATATTCCCAAGGCAATAAGCAGGCGGAGGCATACAACAAGGCAATCCTGGACTACCATAAGAAATCCTTCACTGAGAAGTATGGAAAATGGTTAGATGAACTTCCTGGTGTCCTATGGGCATATTTAACAACCAAACAATGAGAAACTGGTGAAACTCCTTTCTCCTTGGCATTTGGTTCAAAAGAAATCATTCCTCCCAATGTCATCATGCCGAGCATCAGCATCATAATGCCAACTTTGGAGTAGAACAGAAATGAGATGGCCCCAAATCTTGGTCTGGCAAAGGAGAAGGTTATCATCCGCATTGTAGCCTACCAGCATCAGCTCCTCTCCAGCAACAACAAAAGGGCAAAGATCAGGCAGTTTCAGCCTAGAGATCTAGTCCTAAGGAACGCATTCATCACTGCCCAAAGAGAAGGCTCCAAAAAGATGAATCCTATCTGGGAGGGTTTGTACAATGTCAGCAGAGTAGGCGGCAAAAGTAGTTACACCTTCACCACCATGAACGACAAAGAGATCGACGAGCAGTGGAATGCCTACAATCTACTGAAGTACTATGCATGACCTCCCATTTCTCTCTAAACTTTGCTCGAACGAAATAAAGCTCAAAGACTCAAGCAGCTTGACGAGCCCTACCTCGCAAGCCGATGATTATCCAGTTGTTATGCAGTTTCTACCTTTCAGCTAAGTTCGATATCTTTCCTCTCATTTTTCAATGAAGATTTTTGAAGTTATTCACCATTTGGCTTAATCGCGTATCTGCAATAACTGTTTACTCCTGCTCTTATTAAAGATCGCACCCAATTAAGGACTTATCATAGGAATTGCGCCCCCTTGGGGACTAACGTTGCTCTCCCCTGGGAGAGGGTAAACTACATACTCCAAATATCTGGGTGGGTTGGGTTGGGCTGCCCTAGTGTAACTAGAGCACGATAGTTTGCGCCTGCATCCTTAGAAGTAGCCACAATGGTCTTTTTGAAAACTTAGCTAGATTTGAAGGATTTTAGGCCTTTGGCTTTATTCGCAAGGACCCAGGCTTCAGAGACGGAGGAGGCACGCTACACAGCTTGCCCTTTAAGATGGCTGCCCAGCTCTATGTGACCAGCTGCTGGCAACCCCGGCTGAGCATTTTGTACGTGACGAACTAATGATCTTCGTGTTATGGAATAGTATTCCCTCTACCCATTAGAGGACCATCCTTTTTGAGCATCCATGATGTGACCAGCTAGCATTCGCAGTTGAGCATCCCCAATGCAATACATAGGTGATCTCTATGAGGATACGGAATTCTAGCTCCGGCTACACGCATGGGGTACATGCGGTTGAGCATCCTTAATGTGACCAGCTAGCGTAAGGAGCTGAGCATCTTGTATATGAACAACAAGCAATCTCTACGTATCCATGAAAAACATAAAGCCGCTGCCTATTAAACAGCAGCCTACAGTTTCTGGAAGATCCCTAGGAACCTAAAGCCGCTGCCAATTCAATGAGTAGCGTACTATTTCTAGAAGATTACCTACGATACACCCTTCGAGCATCTAGCTGCATAAACCTATACAACCAGCACAATCTTGTGAAAGGTTAATAGGTTAACACAAACATGCACTACCTAGCGCAGAACAACCCTTGGGTTTACACTAATTCCTAAAGTTTTGTGCTACTTGCTACGTAGCCTACAAAATTGGTTACATAAAGTGCAAAGAGTTCTTTTAAACAACTGCCCACCAAATTCCATAGAACCATGCAATTTTTATGCGAAAGATTAGCGAATTTTGGAAGATTACCTACGGTACACCTTTCAAGCATCTAGCCGTATAAGCTTATACAACCTGCACAATCTTGTGAAAGGTTAATAGGTTAACACAAACATGCACTGCCTAGCGCAGAACAACCCTTTGGGTTTACACTGATTCCTAAGGTGTTGTGCTACTTGCTACGCAGCCTACAAAATTGGTTACATAAAGTGCAAAGAGTTCTTTTAAACAACTGCCCACGAAATTCCATAGAACCACGCATTTTTTATGCGAAAGATTAGCGAATTTTATATCCCAGCAATCTTTAGTATGTTGTGATGCAGGCCACACAACTTAAAGGATTGGAGAAATGATGACCAACTAAGCAGCTTATGGTCAGGGGGCAACTATGCGAGATAAAGATCAGCAGTTCAACGCCCAAGAAGATCAAAGTTAACAATAGAGCAGTCATGCAGACTTGCCTGCTTCTGTAAGTAAGGTGCTAGGCCACTGACTCTCTAGTTAACAACTTTGCAGAGATTCTAATCCTAGATCGACAGTCACATAGGTCATGTAAGTCCATCTGCTAATTAAAAAGCAGCGCGCTTCACCAACGACCTTGTGATTAAAGATCCAGTGGATCACCGATATGAAACATGCAACTACGGAGGTCATTCAGCCCTGCGAGTAAGAAGTTTCAAAAGATGCCTCAGGCAAGTGAAGATTCGCACCTGATAACTCGAAGTTGGTGCCTAAAGCAATGAAGATGAGCTTGACTGCTTTGTTCAAAGTAGCCTGCTCGATTGTTCATTCTACAACAAAAGCTTAAAGCAAGACAAAAAGACAAGGATGAAGTAAAGTGACGAAAAATAATTTATTAATTTCTAGCAAATTGGTAAACTAGCACGAAGGCCAACAAAGTTCAAGCAAAGGAAAAAAGCAAAGTAGGAAAGGAAAAGAAAGTAAATCCTAAAGTCTATCTAAAAAGACTACTCCTCAGCAGCTTGGACATTTTCAGCAGCCGTATCGCTTCCAACAGCATCAACCTTCCTCGCTTCATCTAGAGCTGCCTCATCCTAGGCAGCGTTGTCATCAGCTACCCCTACTTGGACGGCACCACATTCAGTTTCACCTACCTAGTCAGTTTGATCCTCATCTGCTTAACCAACGACACTTTCGAAGGAAAACTTAAGCAGATCATCGGAAGAAATAACGAATAGATCAAGATCCTTATCAGAGAAGGCGTAGTCAGATGACATGACAAGAAAATGATTTATATAGCCAAGCTTATAGAGGTTAGCTAGACCTTGGTCAAGGATAACCTTAAGATTGGACTTCTTGCTCTTTAGCTATTTATTTTCCCCAATCAGATCAGTACGAGCATTCTGCAACTCATCTAGTTCCTTCTTCAGATTCTCGTTGGTAGACAACGTTCCTTGCTGCTCCACTTCCTTGGACTCAAGTCTACTGACACCCTTCTTGAGTCAAACAACGTCAATATGCATGGCGAGTAGTTGTACATCCTTGGCATCATAGGCAGATTGAAATTCTGAAATCGCACGCTTAAGGTCCTGCACTAGCAACACTTGAACTTTAATCTCTTTCTTTGAAACGCCATATCTCCCCCTCGATCGTGTTAAGCTGAGCCTTCAAGTCACTGATCTCCTGGTGATCGGTCTCAAGCTACTGAGCAATGAAGGCAGAGACATCAGATTCTTTCAAAAAGGCAAGTTCAGACTCCAGCTCTTTAATTTTATCAGCAACTGAGCAAACCTCTACTACCATGGCTGCCATTATCTCCCTAGTAGCCTTAGCGTAACCTGCTCCATACGAGTATACTCAGTTGCCAAGATCACAGATTTCTACATCATAACAAGTAGGGAACCCCTTTGTAATTGAACTTCACGCCTCGCAAAGAGACTGGAGTCAACAAATTTGCTCATTCCATCAAATAACTTGGCACATGCTTGGGTGTCCTGAAGCAGATCGAGCTTCAACAGGAGGGCCAGCCATTCTCAACAGGAGGGGCCAACCATGGCACCTCCTTGGCAGTGGAATCGTCATCCTCACTCTTTGCTGCTGTACGCACCTCCGAAATTGGATCGAACTTAGGCGTAGAAGGCACAATAGAACTCCTCTGTTGCGCAATCCTGTCAGCAACAGTTCAAGCAATCCTCGGAGTAGTCGGCTTCACAGGCTTAGATCCAGCAGTCTCTTTCTTCCCTTTTGAAGAAGTCAAGTCAATCACAAGCCTCTTACCTGTGGACGAGCCTCGCAAGCAGCAGATGAAGCCTTCAGATTTTTCTACACCGACTATCGAGCAAGCGACGAAGATCTATTTCTTCCGCCTTCGCTTGCAGCAGGCTCCACAGTGACCACTGGACAAGACAAAGGCATCACCCTTAATCCTCCTTATCTCTTCTAAAGAGGGTTGCCCATCTCTCTCCCTACAAAGAGGACTGAGTAACCAACACTACTCGCGATATTCAGCAAGAATCTCCAAAACGATGTGCACCTTCTTCATGTCTAGAGAAGTCATAGGATTTGAACTGAATTCCAAATCTACATAAACAAAGGAAGACAAATTAGAAGGCAACTCAACAAAAGTATAAAGATGCTTAGAGACTAAGTAGCCTACTTACCATCGATGAAAGCAGTCGGAATGCGCAAGCCCAGGCGAAGAGCCAGATTCCCACTCTCCGCTGTTCTCTAGGGTATCTCTAGACTAATCATGATCCCTTTTGCTTAAGTGATCGAATAGCATATGACGAGTCCTCAGCTGCCTAACGCCATCGATATGGCCTATGTCACAGATGTACCAAAACTCGTTGGCAGTCATGTCCAAGTCAAAGAACCTGCTCAAGCTGTGGAACCCCATCATCATGCGAACATCGTTTGGAGATCATTGAGTGAGAATGAGAGCTCACTTCATGAAATAGATCACCTGTTGGGAGAATAGAGGCATATGAAAGGTGAACCCCAACATAAAGTAGTAAGGGTGAAACTTAATAGTTTTCCTAGAGCCACGCGGTTCACGATTGCTACCATTCTTTACTCGTTTCACGCCAACCCCAGACGCAATTGCATGCTTAAACATCTCAAGGAAGTCTTTGAATTGCTCATCGAAACCTACCTTGACATGAGCAGCCCTGAAGTAGCTTAACTTACTTGCAAATCTACCCTGGCGATAAAACGGCAGAATAAAATCATCATTCTTGTGGCTTGAGGAAGACATGTTTGAAAATCCAACAACGGCGCAAGAAAAATTGTCAAAAGACTGCTCGAAACAAAAAAAAAGAAAAAAAAGGGAAAAATCCCATAGAGCAGTATGCTAGGCTGCATCCCTTAGGTTGCAGCCCAGCTGGCTACCCCCACAGACCCAACACATCAGCCCAAAGCACGGCCCAGCATACCAGACCTCATTTTCCTCTCGGCCCAACAGGTAGGAGGTCTGCCACCTCCTATCACCCTCGCGGCCCAATGGCCTTACGACCCAATACACATGGAGGAAGGCCTGGCGCCCTCGTGCCTCCTTCTCTCTCCTACATCTATCAATGCTGCACGGGCCCAAGCTTAGCAACCCAAGACCTGAGTCGAGCAGAGCGCGGGCCCAAGCCCAGCACCGGCCTTCCTACTCCACTCGTGCTGAGCCGACTCAGTCGCGCCAGCCCTAGCAGTATGCCAAGCCGACCTAGCTCCTACGGTAGCAGCAGCACAACAGCCCAGGGTTTCACCTTTTTTTTCCACCTTCTTGACCCCTGTCGAGCCAAAATTCAAGCCCCGAGGTTCCCAAAAATCAAGAAAAAAAAAGAAAATTAAATTTTTTTCTTACCTTGGGGAAGAAGAAAAGCAACGAAACACAATACTTTGCACGAGCAAGTGAAGAAGATTGCTAAGGGAAGGGGAAAAAATATCCTCTGACTTTCTCTCTTTCTTGTGGGATTTTAATTGCACTCCAAATTTATTTAACCCCCTTGCTTGACGCAGACTTAAATAGGTTTTGGTGGCAATTACATTCCCTTTTCTAGAAGAATTTAAATTCCAAATTAAAGAGGGAATCTACATCAAATCGAGCAAAAAATAATCTCAAAAATCATAGAGTTGATGCGTGGATTATTTCTCAAGAAAGACAAGACTGCCCCTATTAAATGAGTAGGGAGCTGCCTCACTCACCACGCCCAGCTGAGGTAGAATAGGCAGAGATCAACGACTGCTCAAGGCACCCCTGCCCGTAGAAAAAGTCAAAAGGTATTTATAATAGAATAATCCCTTATTCTTGTCATAAATACATTCCTAATCAGAGAAAACCTCTTTCAAGTAAGTTATCCTAATTCCATTTATTTAGGATATTTACCTATATATTCTAAGATATTTATTTACACAAATATCGTAGAATATTCCACCCAAAATACCACCTAGGGCCAGCCACCCCTAAATCCTAGACGGCCCCGCACACTTCCTCCTCCTTTTCTATAAATACTCCATTTATCTCCAAAATTCCGTAAGCTTTAGCTACCCCTAAAGAGGCTTTTTGCTTCCCACAAACACTCAAAGACATTCTTTACAGAATTCTAACTTTGGCATCGGAAATTCCTTGACCAAAGTGCCCCCCCATTCATCATGGGTGCATGAGGCTTTTAGCCGTAATCTTAAGTGTCATTATTTTGCAGGTGCAGATTCGTCAATCAAAGAAATGCGAAAATTTGCATCCACAGGAAGCATGCAGAGTTGGAGCATAGCTACCAAACCTAGATAAAATAAGCCTCCCTCCCACAGTGAGGTATTACTATTACCCTTCTCTCCCTTCATTTTATTTGTATCTTGTAATTGGGTATTTATTTGTATTTATGCGTTTTAAACTTTTCTTCTTTTTCTATTGTAGTAGAGATGAAAGAAAATGATTTAGTGATTGGATCCGGACAGAGATGAAACAAGATAAGTGAAAAAAAATTGAAAAAAAGAAGAAGAAGAATTTATTGAGATATGGAAATCAGTGTGAGGTTTTGTTAATTAAACTTATTATGAATATTATGGGATTATCTTACGCTTTTCCTTTTATAATTTTGGCTGACAGTGGAACATGAACTATTCAATATGCAATAAATTCAGACAGGTACTGTTATTTCAACTTTAAATTTTTCTTGATTTGTGATTTCTGTTTTTTATAGGTGGAGATAAAATTTTGATGATTCTGGGACAAAGTTGAGATGAAGATTGAGTATGAAGAGGATTCATCCGGCTGGAGCTTTGCAAAAAACCGATGCCACGTGAAAATTTTACAAAAACAATTAAGTCACTTAAATTATTTGCTAACCTTTCATCACGCTCTCATATGTGTGCAAAAGAATTTTTTTTAATCATGACGCGCTATGCGCGACTTACTCATTTTAGATGCATGCGTGGATTGCTTCAATTTTTTGTTATTTCATTATTTTCTTTCTTTGTGAGTCAAAGAAACATAAAAGAAAGGTGATCATCATCTTTAATAATAGAAGCATAAATTTAAAATTTACTGAAGTTGAGGGAGAATATTTGTGAATTAATTGAAACCGTGTTCGTGGAATACCTGGTGGGAAAAAATTTGAAGCAAAGGAAAAACAATATCCTAACTATTTATAACAATATTCATTTTCTTTGTGTCTAGAATCTGTAAAAAGAAATAAAAAAAAAAGAAGATCCTTATAACTTAGTTGCAATTGAAAGCTAAATAAAAAGTATTATAAGAATCCAAGAACTTTAATTGACCTTGATACAATTGACAGCAAAACATAACTTTAACTCATATCGTTCCGTCCTGCTGAAAATTTCATGAGTTTGGTTAAAAATAGTAGCACTTTTTGTAATTGAATTGCATAAAAAGTTGAAATAGTGAATTAAACATTAAAATTCAATGAAAGCAAAATATCTTTGTACACATTATTTCTTATGAAGATTTCTTCATGACCGTGTAATTCTCCTTTCTTCACCAAAACTTTTGTTTTAGACTCTGAAACTCCTCTTGATAAAGCCACGTACAATTGTCCATTACTAAATACGTTGTATGCAGATGAATACCCATATTTGGTATTGTCTGCCCTTATGTTTTATTTATCGTTATGGCAAAACTCAATTTCATTGGAAATTGTTTGCTCATATTTCAAACAAAAGTCTTGACACTTTATGTGGTCTTTAAAGAGATTCTTGGTAAAAACACTCTAGTTCCAGCAAATTGTCTAGATAAGATTTCAGCGTCTGTTAGATATTGTAAGCTCCATGGCAAGCTAGTCTTGTACCATTGCACAACCTCATCTTC
>JAOTRO020168516.1:0-12667 GCA_028566515.2 Pyracantha coccinea | reverse complement strand
GTATTGATGGTTGGTAACAAATCTCAACCGAATTAATAATGCATCATGCAACATAGCATATACCTATGTAAAAACTGGCAATTTTGTTTTCATGTGCAGAGCGCGGGTAATCAATTTCATCCGCTTAATAAAGGCTTATAGTAAACCATTTTGAGTATGGACATGAGGAACTTCTGGTCCTTATTTAATAGTCTGTAGACAGAGACTTTTATGGCCTTTATTACCGTTTCTTGATCTGATCAAGGAACTTTAGGTCCAGTATATACTCATCATAACAAAAGATAAGTGCAATAAATAAATTAAAGCAATATGTTGTAATTTCAGCCATAGTAAATAAATTGCATTTAAGTAAATAAACCTTGTGACAAGGGCTTTAATTCAGCACCATTCACATAAATCAAAACTTAAAGCAGTAGGCGGTAAAACCATTCATGATAAATAAATTGCTTTAAAGTAAATAGAACTTGTGAAATGATTTTAAACCAACACCATTCGCATAAATAAAAAGTATCATACCCATTTTTTTCTCTTTTATGTCGGCACCCTTTCAAACCCTTTTTGTTTTCTTATTCATTCACATGGTGCCATGCACCATCCCATAACCTTCTTTTTTTTATTATTATTTTTTTTCTTTTCTATTTCCATCTCATCTAGCTTTCCATTGAATCCCCTCATGGAGATAGTGTTGAGGTGTGAAAGCAAACAAAGAGGATCAAGCTCTGGTGGATTCCACTGAGGCTCCGAGGATTCTCTACAGCTGTTGTCCTGCCAGTTATTTAAATGAATGGATGTAACGAGAACCATTAAGAGTTGCATGCTGGTATAACATGTCATGAATGAAAATACGAACTTACTTCAAGTTGTAAGACAAGACATTCCAGATTACGTGCTCTCTTGAGCAGTGCTGTTAACAATTCCCAGCAGTAGCAATAATGAAGAACCAGTCCCAACTTGCTCAAATTTTCAAAATAAGGCAGACAACAACCCCTTGTGAAGAAGACAAGTATGGATCAAACAGAAAGATATGCGGAAATTGAAATATGTTATGCACAATATACTCATAAAATTGCCAAAATGAAGAAGAGGATATCAGTGCACGTTGTGTGTACATATGAGTATATGCACGGTAAAGTGTCTTTGCCCATGATAGTTCAGAGTACCATGGAAGGAATGGTGCACAAACTTCTTCTCATTTGGTTTTGTAGGTACAACGGAAAGAACAAAAACATAATTACAAAAAATGGGGACGTGTATCTTTCATTCCTCTTTTCTAACCACATAATCCTCTATACAAATCATAGCGTAAGGAACAAGTTAGGAAGCACATACCTTCAAGTAATGAGCTGAAAGGGACAGGTATTTGACATTGCAAATTCCTGCTACGAGTGCAGTTGCATGGATGGTAAAGCAATGACCTTCATTTGCATCACGGTTATAGAGAGCAATAGTAGCTTTGGCTACGGATCCTGCATTCTCCAGAAAACAGTCACTCAAAACATTCTGGCCAAGAACACAGTTTTCAAGCTTTGGGGCATACAATGAAAAAACTGCACCTCTCACGATTATTGTACGTATCCCAACTCATTTCTAATGTCTTCCGTTCAGGTGCGGAGACATTGAAATTTAAAACAGCATCATTTCTATGACTCCAAGGATATTCAAATATTCAAGTACAGGGCAGGAAGAAAAAAGCTTCTCCACTGAGTTATTGACAGGACTACAAATTACAATATGGAGGGATTTGAGGCTTGGGAACACCCTGCTATAGGAGTACTGAAAATAAAATTTGACATCAGGTCAATTTCTTCAGCGTTTTGCACAGGAAAAGGCTTTCAGGCAACTCAAAAACTGAGTCTGACTTAACAGAAAGATGGAGTTCAGCAACAATAAACCAAATGGCAGTGCGAATCCAAACCACCAATACGAGAGATATCCTCAACACTGCCACAAGAAAGACGGAAGTTTCAAATGTCTGAAGAGTCATGAAAGAAGAGTACATTATCAAAATATTCAGAAAATCTTCATGGTAATCATCCTCATCAAAGACTAGACTGTGAATAGAAGTCCATAAGTTCTTCCATCTTCTAGATAGAATGGTGGTCTGCACAGCATATAATGTTGGAAGGAAGGAAAGTGTGTGATGGAGAACCGCACTGATCCTATCATTAACAATTTCCTTACGCTTCAGCGTCGAACTCATTTGAACCTGATTCTTTGTTAAAAAACATGGTCAAATGGGAACATGCTGTAAATTTGGTAGCTCAAAAAGCTTCTCTGAGTAATATTATGTCTTAGAGTTCTAGCTACTTCGAAACCGAAGAATACACCAAAGTTTTCAATCCTTCATGTCTCCTTCAATTTCAATCAAAATAAAGAAAACCCTTCTAATGCATCCTCTGGTTGGCAAGAAAATGGTGAAAATTCAACAAACTGTGCATTTTACTGTAAAATCCTTTAAATTCCTCATTATCTTCAGACATCTAAGCATGAAATTCTACTTTCTAAAGAAAATAATTCGGTTGAAGCAAAATAATCAAAGAAGAAATAAAGAGTACATTATGTCGGAGATAAACAGTACAAAGGGTAATACTTGAATTCTATTATTTCTAAAACTTTTCTTGGTAACCAAACAGATGGTAAGAAAGGCAAAAGACTATGAAATACCTGAGAAATGGTTGGAGGAAGCTAAGAAAGTTAGAACCAGAAGAGCATCAATGTTTCACCATCCCTCCAACTCTGAAATGTGGAGCTTCCACACAATTCAAAATTAGCTACTTTTCCAGACAGGAACATAGAATAAATGGAAACAACTGTATTTATAGTCTTCAACTCATCATCCCACTCTTTCGTTTGGGCCTGGTTGTCCCTGGGCTTAGTTGTTTCCTTTAGGAGCAATGCTCACCATACACCTGAGTTCTGGCTATGGTTTGTGCATCATCCGACGTATTCACACCATATTGGCAGTATAATACAATATAATGATGATACACTATCTACATACTATCAATACAGTGGAAATATGTTGTCAATACACTACCTACTCAGGTCATGCCAAACCATGCGCACAACCTAGGTGCATGGGTGAGCAAACCGGGTCTTTTTTGTATGTCAAACGCATGCGCAGTAACTTATAAATCAATTAACAGTCTTCATTACACGAGAGATTCATGGTTTGAGAAATCAAATTGAAGTGCATTTTTTTTAATAAGTGAAAACCAGAAAAGGGATGTGTTCAGAAGGCTTAATGATCTTACACAAAAGTTTTGGTAGGGGAAAAGCACACAGAGACGAGCTAGAGCTTAATGATCTTACACATAAAGGAAAAATAATAGTTCAATGAAAAATGAATTAACCGTGCACATTGTTCATTGCAGATCAATCTAGACTTCGAGAAGAAAAACAGCATTGATAAGAAGATTCAACACCGAAACGATTGACTGTGAATGGATTCATCTTGTCATAACAAAGATAACAACTTTGGCAATGGATTCCCCCTAAAACCAAGAAAAGGACACTTCAACTAAAATATTTAGGAACCTAAAAATGCATCTTAGATAAATTCAACTTGGCAAGTCTTTGAACCCATTTCAAACATCGAAAATTCCTTGTAGAACTCCTCTTTTTTGCACAGACGATCACGAGTATAAATAGTCATCCTCTTCAAAACTTCAGTGTTCTTTAACAAATACTTTGCCACTTCCATCTCACCCAGCTTTCCCTCAAATCCCCATATGGTGATGGTGTTGAGGCTTGACTGCAAACAAATAGGCACAGATTCTGGTGGATTCCACCGAGGCTCCGAAAATTCTCCAGAGCGTCCACAGTTGTCAGCCTGGTGATTATTAAAACAACGAATGGAATGAGACACCTTAAGATCTGCAAGCTGGTATCACGTACCACATGGGAAATCAACTTACATAAAGCATTAAGTCAAGACATTCCAGGTTACATGATCGCTTGAGCATCTCTATTAACAGTTCCCAGTAGTAGCAATAATAAAGAACCAGCTTCAAATCTCTCAAATTATCAAAAACTGGCAGACAACACCCCTTCATGAATGATAAAGTTGGATCAAATACAAACTTATGCAGAAAGTAAATATTTTCGTAAGCAGAATAATGTCATTTCTAATCGTAAATTTCCAAAATGGACAAAAGGCTTTCAGATAAAAACACTATGCGTGCTACAAAGAATTTATAAGAACAATAAACACAATTTCAAAGCCAAAAAAGTAGAGGAACCGATTTCGGATGCGAAATATTTGTCTTTTCCTCCTATAGTTCAGAATATCACGAAGGAAAGGTGCACAAATATTTCCTGATTTCCTTTTGTAGTAACAGAGTGGAAAACGTACTACATAATTTACCGTTCTTTTTCCTTCTCAAACCAAAAATCTAATTGCTATTTACTTTAGTGTATTCCTTCCAATATGTGTCTGCCAAATATTGTGCATGGAAGAAGTTAGGGCACACTTACCCTCAAACGATGAGATCTAAGAAACAGATATTCAACATTGGAAATTCCAGCCAGAAGTGCAGTGGAGCGGATGGCAAAGCGCTGAACTTCATTTGCAGGATGTTCCCAGAGATGAATAGTAGCATTGACTAAGGATTTTGCATTCTCCAAAAAACAATCAGTTAAAACATTCTGGTCGAGGTCAAAGCTTACAAGCTTTGGAGCAGCAATGAAAAAACTGCACTTCTTATAACCATCTTGCGAATTCCAATGTATTCTTAACGTCTTCAGTTCAGGCGCCGAGATAATGAAAATTAAAACGGCATCACCAAGATGAGTCTGTTGAGGTCGATTGAGGAAATTCCAAAAGGGATCATTTCCATGAGATCCAGTGATAAACAAACTCTCAAGTACAGGGCAGCATGAAAAAAGCTTCTCCATTGAGTTATTTTGTGGATGATTAATATCAACTCGGAGGGATTTGAGACTTGGAAAACAACCTGATGTAGGAGGATTGATAATAAAATTTGACATCAGCGTCAAATCCATCAGTGTTTTGCACGAAAAAAGGCTTTGAGGCAACTCAAAAATCTCATCTTTAGGTGACCCAACATCTAGATCAAGTTCAACAACATTACGCCTAATGGCAACGCGAATCCAACCATCAACACGAGAGAAATCCCCTACAGAGTTACAGCAAAGACTGAACTTTTGAATGTCTGATGAGTTACGAGAGAAGAGTACATTATCAACGTGCCTCGGAAAACCAACCTCGTAACCGTGATATTGGTCGTCAAATTCTAGACTGGGAACAGAAGTCCACAAGTTCTTCCATCTTCTAGACAGAACTGTGGTCTCGACAGCATATATTGTTGGAAGGAAGGAAAGTATGTGACAAAGAACGGCATCTGGTAATGCACTGATCCTGTCTTCAACTCTTGCTCGAAGCTTTGACATTGAGTCCATTCATACTTGGAAACTGAAAAGTTTCAACATTTTTTTTCTTTAACTTTACATTTCAATTGAATATAATACAAAAATGAATCCTTCTAATTTATCCCACTGGTTGGTTATTAGAAAATAAAGTACAGAAAAAGGGGACGAATCCGTGGCACCCAACGTGTGTCAACGTTGTGTAAAAAAAGTAGTGTCACCGATCCATTCCAAAGGAAAATGATGAACATTTAAACATATTTTCTTGAATACAAAAATAAATTATTACTATTATTTGTATGTATTTTAAACTTTGCAATTATCAGCTTGAATACCCATTTATCTCCATTGATATTTAGGCATGAAATTTTACTTTCTAATGAACAAGATTTTTTTATGGAAGCAAACAAATCCAACAAGAAATAAAGATTACATTGTTCTACTCTTTCTGATTTTCCTGGTAACCAAACAGATAGTAAGGAAGCTAAAATGTTATGAAGAGAAAGTACCTGAGAAAATGGTAGGAGGAGCTGAGAACCCAAGCTGAGAAGATGAGATATTTACTCACTTCTTGAAGGCAGTCTAATTTGAATTGAGCTTTACCCTCTCTCTCTCTCTCTCTCTCTCTCTCTCTCTCTCTCTTCTGTTTACTTCTGCTTCTGGTTTTTTCTACTCTCTCAGTCTGTCCACTTCTTACTGTTATTTCTCTTGGGCCTGTTGAGCTTTTGGCCCTTTATAATGGATAGTTGAATTTTTGGTTACAGAAATGCTAAGGAATAGATAATGCATTGATCAAAAAATAAAAAAGGAATAGATAATGCTAGGGAGACTATTTAGTTAAATAATATTTAAGTGTTGATTAACATATTTATTCGCTATCGATTACACATTACATAGTTTGCATGAATTATGGAATTAAAAAAAAATACAACTAAAGTTTGCCATTATATAGTTTGCATGAATTATAGAATTTTAAAAAAAATACAAGTAAAGTTTGCATGACTTAGAATTACGCTATGCTTACAAACAGTAAATCAGTTCATTTTGATATTTAGTTTAGACTGAAGTCTAGTTTATTGCGGTCATTCGAACACGTCTTTTTACTCACAATTTGACTGAGCGTTCAGTCTTGAAAATATTAGTATGTCATACTAAAGTATAGCATTTGGTTGCTGTTTCCAGTTCTATGGTTCGGTATCAAAATCTCGACTTGAATTATAGTGTAATGACGAATTATATCACGTGACGGTAGTCCAATACCACGGATTTTTGTCATCCAAATAAACACACATATCAAATACCAATGCACACTTACAGTACATTAGCTAACTAGACAACAGATTGGATCATCTCATAAGAAAATAAATTTTGTTTAGCAGTTCCCAACATCAGTTTGATTTCTTGAGAAACTCTGTTCGCAGTTCAGTTTATAAGACAGACGGACACAGATTCAAACTTCTAATTACGAAGACGACGCTAGTAGATCTTTGACAAGTCCCCGAACCCCTTTGATTTTGAATCCTAAAACTGCATTTAGGTAAACTCAACTTGACACGTTTTTGAACCCCTCTCGAACATTGAAAATTCTTGTTGTACCTTCTCTTTTGTGCAGTTCAGATCACCTGTAGGAATCGTCATCTTGTCCAAAACTACGCCGTTCTTCAACAAATACTTAGCAACTTCGATCTCATCTCGCTGACCCTTGAATCCCTTAATGAAGATGGTCTTAAGGTGTGACAGCAAACAAAAAGGCACAATGTCTGGCGGATTTCCCAAATTCCATTGACGCTCATCTTCCTCGTAATACCATTTGTTTCCCTGACGATCTTTAAAAGAACGGAAAATAAGAACTGTTAAGAGCCTGCACATCTTACAGTCATATAGCACGAGTGAAATTATATGTTACATTATTTTGAAGGACAAAATGTTTCAGAATAGGTGAATTCTTCAAAGCCTCTGTTGGACACTCCCAGTAATTGCGATGGCGAAGAACCAGCTCCAATTTGACCAAATTTTTAAAAGCAGGCAGATATGAAACCTGCTGAAAGATTACTATTCACAAAAAACGTGTAAGAAGAAATGGCAAATAATGTAAACAAGCTAGGGCATAGTTACCTTCAAAAGTGGAACTTCAAGAGTGAGATATTTAACATTGGAAATTCCCGCTAGTAACTTAGTTTCACGGTCAGCCATGTGAAAATAATATGAAATGCGTGATTCAAACGAATTTTCGCTTTCGCTGGAGATTTTGCATTCTCCAAATGAACACATGAGAAGAATCTACTACTCACCACGGCTAACTTTTCCATATTTGGAGCATTAATAAAATATAAAACCAACATCTTCATCATCCGATTCTTGAACAGGAATATATTCATCTTTCAACCATATGTTCAATGTCTTCAGTCTTGGTGCAGAGATGTTGACATTTGAAGCACATACATTTAGATTTGCATCTATCTTCAAATCTTCAAGTACAGGACAATGAGAAAAAATTTCTTCAACTGAATCATCCAGATACTCAACCTCGACACTTAGGACCTTGAGACTCGGGAAACGCCATGATGTAGGAGTAGAAGACGTGCAGAAAATAGAAGTTGACGACACCTTCAAATCCTACGGTATTTTGCATAAGAAGACGCTTTCAGAGAACTCAAAAGAGCCAAAACTCTTGTTATTGTTATCTAAAAGATCAAGATCAAGTTCAACATTATGTCTAACAGTAGTGCAAATCCAATTATGAAAACGAGAGAATTCCTCCATCGTTGTTCCGACCGATTCTTTCCTATGCAGACCAAGGTGAAGACTGAATTTTCGGATGTCTGTTGAGTCATGAAGGGAGAGTACGTGATCAACAAACAGCATAAAATGTTTGTGACAAACCCATGAAAAGGGGAAACACTAGTCATCGAATTCCAGATTGGGTAGAGAAATCCATAAGTTTTCCCATCTTCTTGACAGAATGGTAGTCTGCACAGCATCTAATATCAGAACGAACGAAAGCATGTGGCAAATAAGTGGGTTTGGCGATTGACTGATCCTATCAACTCCCTGTAGACGCTTCGATTCCGAACCCATTGCTAAGTACCCTGATCCTGATGGCTTATCAAAAAATTATTTGAGCAAGTTTCTTAATGTAACATTTTTGAAGTCTTCCTAATGTAACATTTCAAATACATCAAAAAATGGAGAATATTAATATACCCAATGCTTGGTTAAATACACACACACACACATATACATGCCCTTTATCCAAAGGGATCCTCATTCTTTGGTAAAAATGAGAATAGTTGTACGGCCCACCCTACATCGAACTTCCACGGCACACCCTATATATATATATATATATATTTATATATATAACTGAATTTTCTATTTTCCTGGTAACCAAACAGATAGCAAGGAAGGCACAAAGTTATGAAGAGAAAATACCTGAGAAATGGTGGAAGAAGCTGAGAAAATGAGAACCCATTCGACAGCGTTTCACCATCTTTCTATAGCCAGCTGAGAATATGGAGTTTTACTCTCTCTTGCTCGAAATTGATTCGAATTTGAATTCAGCTTTACCCTCTCCAGATTTTATCTTCTTCTAGTATGCTCAGTTTCCAACTAGCAGTTCTTGTTTTTTCCCTTGAGCATGTTGGTCCTTGGGCTTGCTTGTGTCCTTTGATCAGCTTTTGAGCCTTTTAATGAAACGCTAATCTACGTATTCGAACTGTTTCACGTGCTATGGCTGTTGTTCAAATTCCGAGTACATTGCAGTCATCCAAACACAACGTTAGAAAGTTCAATTTGATGTCTCTATACTCGATTTGACTGAGTGTCCGTAGTATTGGAAAAATATTTAGTATTGGAGTGTGGTCACGTGATAGTCCACATGTTTAACATTGGTAGACTACTATCTAGTGGTATGCCCTCTCGCAAGCGGGAGATCTTGTATTTACTAAAATTTTATATGCACCAATGCACACTTATATTTGCTAACAAGACATTTCAGACTGAATGATCTCTCAACTTTTAAGAAAACAAACACTGCTAGAAATTCCCAACAATAATTTGATCTCTGGAGAAACTCTGTTAGCAATTCCAGTAGCGGCAACAAAACTTATAAGACGGACAGACATATTCTAAATTTTAACCGCGAAGAATAAACATGTTCTGAAATTGTGGACTTCTCAAACATAAAATCGTTAAAACTGCATCCTAGATAAATTCAACTCGACAAGTCTTTGAACCCCATTTAAACGCACAAAGTTCCTTGTATACCAGCTTCTCTTGTTCATACCACTGATCTCTAGGAATATGCATCCAGGGATAAATAGTAAGCTTCTTCAAAACTTCGCTGTTCTTTAACAAATACTTTGCTACTTCCAACTCGTCCTGGCTTCCCTGAAATCCTCTCAAGGAGATAGTCTTGAGGTGTGACAACAAACAATCAGGCACAAGCTCTGGTGGATTCCGTCGATCTTTTGAGTGCTCTGAGAATAGTTCTCTACAGCTGACATACTGACAATTGCGTATACACGTAATACAAAATTAAGAACGAAAGAAATGAAAATTGTTAAAAGCTGCATGCTGGTACCATCAAGAAGAATAAGGGGAAGTACATCTTACTTGATCTCCTAAGGCAAGATATTCCAGCTTCGGTGATCTCTTGAGCAACTCGATTACCAACTCGCAGTAGTCGCCATCATAAAGAGTAAGTTCCAAATGGCTCACATTATTAAAAGCAGGAAGATCATGCACCTTCATTAAAAAAATGTTGATCAAACAGAAATGGAACATTTGCTTACCATTTCAATCAGAGAACAATTAATAATAACAATTAATGGGGTAAGAAAGGAAAATAAGGGGAATGCAATGGATGTTCTCTCGCAGCTCGATTATGAAGTTTAAAATATCAGGGAAGAAAGGTAAGAACTTTCTTATGACAATTCAAGTTTATTAAATATTTTCATTCCAAATCAAATTCTAACAAACTGTAAATAAGTAGGAGCATATTTACCTTCAACAGTGAAGGCACGCCGGACAGAGAAAGATATTTTACATCTGAAAATTTTTCCAGGGATGGAGTTGCGCTGTTAGAAAATCCAAGACGTTTATCTGGAAGGCCCCAAGATTCATCTTCATCTGAATAGCTAGCATTTCCATATGGACGTCTGCTTTTGAAATCAATTTCAGCGCCGACAAGAGACACTGAACTCTCCAGAAAGTAACTTGATAAAACATTGTCACTGAGATAAAGATTTTCCAGCTTTGGGGCATTAATCAAGTACTTGGTCCAATGACAAGAACTCGGATGGTCCAGAGAAATTCTTAACGTCTTCAATAAAGGTGCACATATATAGAAATTCAAGACATCACGAAATCTTAAACTCAGATCTATACTCAATTCTTCAAGTATAGGGCAACAAGAAAAAAAATTTCCCAGGGAAGTAAAGGAAGCAGTGTCTGGCCAGACAACTGAAATAGAAAGGACCTTTAGACTCGGGAAACACCCTTTTGTAGGAGCATAGGTAATACAATTTGAATACATAGTCAAAACCACTAGGGTTTTAGAACTGAGAAGACTTTGAGGGATTTTGAATTCGCAACTAGGTCTGTTACTTTCAAGGGTAAGATGAAGATCCAATTCAACAACATTATGCCTAACGGCAGTTCTAATCCATCTACCAATATGAGAGAAATCCTTAGCACTGAAATCCTGTTCACGCCTACAACGAAGAAGGAATTTTTGGATGTCCGATGAGCCATGAAAGGAAAGTGTACGATTAATAAAGTTCATAATGCGATTTTTGTCAACCAAATAAGTTTCAGGGAAATCATCTTCATCGAAATTCAAATTGGGAACTGAAATCCATAAGTTCTTCCATCGTTTAGACAAAACGGTGGTCCATACAGCATATATAGTTGGAACGAACGAAAGTATGTGACAAAGAAGCGCATCAGGCAATCTACTGATCCTATCAACTCCTTGATGCTTTGAATTCGATTCCATTTATACCCTGATGGTTTTCAGAAGAAAAAAAAATGGTTAAAATTGCAATCATTGCTGTAGATTAGAAGCTAAGAAGCTAGGTTTTATATATCCTCGGTAAAATTTCATACATGGTTATCCAAATACATGTACACTTCAAAATTATTAAAAGTTAAGGATTGAATTTTCTCAGTAAAATTTTGTGAGGATTTCTGATGTAACAAACTGAATTGTCAAGAGAATAATAACCACGACAACTTTGCAGAGGCTATATATACTACATAATTAGAAAATAAAAATTGCGGATTGTGTTTTTCTCAAGAGATATCGAGACCAAGAACACAAAGGCAAGAGCTTAAATATTTTCTCAATTTTCTTGGTAAGCAAATAGATGGTAAGAAGGGAAAAGTTACGAGGAAATTACCTGATAAGAGATTCAAAGATGGTCCAGAACGACGATGCCAGCGAAGGGAAAATCACTGATTGGCTGCTGAGAAATGGTGGGAAAATGCTAAGGTTTTTGTTTTCCTACCACTCTCCTTATAGCACACTGCTTTTCTGTTTTGCAAATCTAGCATTCAAAATTTTAAATTACGTTTTTTTCGTTTTTTCGTTTTTTTATCTAATTTTTATTTTTAATACAACTATATTTTTATATATTAGGTAAGAATTAATACGGAAAGATTCTAAATTTGATTTAATTGATTGTGTGCGTATGATTTGGAATTGTAATTGATCATGTAGGGATTGATTTGGAAAGAGATTTTAAATTACAAAAACGATTTCATGTATATCTTGATTTTCATTGATTGTGTGCCTATGATTTGGAATTGTAATTCATGTAGGGATTGATTGGGAAAGATATTTGAATTTCAAAAAAAAAAAAAAAAAAAAAAAAAAAAAAAAAAAAAAAAAATTTAATGTATAGCTACTTCGTATCATTGAAGTTAATGAATAGTTTCCCTCTAAATTTATCTGAGCTCTCTCCATTTTCTTGATGTCAAAATTTTTTAAAACAAAATACATAACCTATTCTATACCATAACAAATCCTATACCTAGCCAGTTTTGTAGAACAAAAAATTGATATTTTTTGTCATGGTATTCCTTTCCACCACTTGTAAGTGAGAGGTCTTAGATTTGATTATCGCCAAAAGCGAATTTAAACCACATTATTACTAATTCATTGTGAGACTAAACCCACCATTTCCCTTTTAATTTAGATAATATATTTTGTTTAAAAAAATAAAAATTGATATTTCTTGTGTTTTTCATTAATAGTTAACAAAATAAGATATGCATT